>CANXYC011103353.1:0-22777 GCA_948193065.1 Aleurites moluccanus | reverse complement strand
CCCCCCCACCCCCCCCCCCCCCCCCCCCCCCCCCCCCCCCCCCCCCCCCCCCCCCCCCCCCCCCCCCCCCCCCCCCCCCCCCCCCCCCCCCCCCCAAAGTAACAAATTGTACTAGCCTAAGAGTTCAACTGCAGACTATTTCATTGTATAGTTGCCTTCATATGATGCTTTCCTTTGCCCATCATTATATATCATTTTATTTCCCTTTTATTGAAAGGTGAGTATGCAGTTGTCATGCACGTCTACCAATGAGTCATATGCTGTCGAACAACTAATGCCAACAGATAAAATGATTCAAACTGAACCACAAAGGATAGTCAAGCTGGTCTGTAATCATTAAGTGATCAATTTAGTAGCAAGAACTGAAATAAGCTTGGTTGGGAAATTCATTTGCCCGAAAATCCAAATTGCAAATGGATTTTATACAATAACTTAATGCCAATTATTTGTCACTTTGTCAGACTTATGGCCTATGATCATAATGCCATGACTGAGCCATTATTTAATGGTCAATGGGGTTCATCAATAAGTAGTATATACAATCACAATTATTTTGTTTTTTGTTTTCACATAATTGTTGATAATGCTGAACCACTTAACTATTCAATTAAAAAATCAGTGCATCTAATGGAGTTCACTGTAAAATCTTATATTATTTTGTTCATGGTGGTTTTATGTGGACAGTGCAGGTAATTTTATCATTTCATGGCCGAAGAAGTCCTAGATTAAATTGTTCTTCGGCTTAGTTGTTCCTTTCCCTGAATCGGATTACCTTATTGTGGGAGCTTGTTAGCACATTTGTGTCCAACTAACATGTTTCTGTTTTTCTTGCAAGTAATTTTGGCATTCTGATGGAGCTAGTTAAGCATGGCACTAGGAATATTGTGCAATCAACTCAGCAACAAATACATGGAATCCAATCACAGTTGCAGCCTCAGCACCAAAGCACACTTCGGCTGCCGCAGCAAGTATGTGATCTTAATTTTTTTTTCTTTATTCCGAGTCCCATTTTACCTGTAACTTTATATCTGTAATTTGTGGTTTGAGATTTTGATTGATTCCAAATAAAATAACTTGTTCAAATTCTCCTTCTGGTATGAATAAGTAACGTCCAGCTATTTTAGCTTGTAAAAAAAAAAAGTTGTTCCTCTATTCAATAAATTCTGTTCCAGACAGCTCCACTTCCCCCCACGAGCAAAGAAAACCTTTATCCCTGGTTGTCATTGAAAAAGGCATGCTGTTGCCTTTTGGTTAGTGATTTCCTAGCATTTTTTGTAATTGCATTTTCTCAATTGAAAAGCTGTTCTCCATGATATGCTTCTGTGGCTTTTATTGTTCTAAAAGCATAACAGGTTTTCACCTGGCATTAAACTAGCATTTTAAGGTGGTTGCTTAAATGATTCGTCTCAGAATCAAAGCTTTAATCAGGATTTGGGTATTGTTTGGAGGACTGTAAATAGGATGTGTGGATGTCTACATTGTTTAGATAGCCCTTAGATCACAAATGCCTTTCCGTGTTATTCTTTCAATATTATGGGAATTTCTATATTAAATTGTATGATCTTTTGTGAAGATATAGATCCCAAGGCAAATGCATCCACAAATGCAGCGGATGGTCCATCCCCAAACTTTGACTTATTATTAGCAGCAGCAGTCGGAGAGATTGCATAGACGCCAACGATCTGCTCATCGCCCTTCAATGGATATGGATAAGGACAGAACATTGGTGCTGGTGAAGATTGAGAACCCATCAGAATTGCCAATGGATGGAAACGCCTTCAATCCAATCCACTCCAGACATCCACAAATGCAGTCCGGCAGCAACAACTTGCTGCAATGTCAAATCTCCAAGCTCAATCTAGCAATCAGTTTAGGAAGTTGGCTTCCATGCAAGTTCCTGAAATGCAGACACCGTAAGCAAAAATCATGAAATTGAATTTACTTGGCTAATTAGACGTACTTGCTGAATTTCTAAAATGCACATGTCTTGCAGGAATATGGGCATCGTCAGGGCTCTGCCAGTGAAGGTTAAAGGTTTTCAGAAATTAATGGGTGGAGATGCTTCTTTAAAACATGACTCCAAGGAAAACAAGCTAACGTCTCCATCAAGTAAATAGTTCTAATACCTAAACTTTCTTCCACAATTGTTTGAGTCTTTTGTTGTTTAAAAGAAATGCTTAACTTGTATATATGCTAATTTATACTTTTCCATGTTGCACGCATATCTTTTAAAACATGAGAAAATTCTTCCAACCCAATTATGTTCCAAGGCTCAATTTGGCACGCTTTTGCAAAAAGCTGATTTTGAACAAATCATAAGAAAGAAGTCTCATGAGCCAATGAATCATAGCTACTTGTCCTTTCATTTTATGAGTTCAAAATTAATTTTGGACAAAACTTCAAATATTAACTATCTAAAATCAACTTAGGGCTATAAGAATTAAATGACAAGTAGCTTTTACCTATTGCTATATGAGATTTCTCAACTATTTTTAGTCCAAAATCAACTTTTTGTAAAAATGATACCAAATTTAAATTCTAAAATCTTGAAAGTGATTTCAATATCATTTAATTAAAAGCCCACTAATATGGCTTTGATGTATACATTGATAATTGGCAAGTATTTCCTGTGAATATATAGTTTCATCTATATCATGGAATCATTGTTGTTGGCCTCGCTTTAGCCATTTAGTCATTGATTATTTCACCCACTAAATAGTAAGGCCAACAATAATGATATCATAATCTAGATGAAGGTAGAATATTTATTAAGTAGGTTGATCTTGAATTAAATTTCTCTACCATACTAATTAAAAATGGAGTTGATCATTGTGATCCTCCAAAGCCACAGCCACCCATGATAAGCTTCACATAGCCATGTCTCCATGACTAACCTTAGGTCATAAGATTCCATTCTTAGAACTTGCCAAGCTCATTGCTGAAAAGGGTCACAAAATCTCCTTCATTTTCACCCGTAAAAACATCAATCGCCTCCCAAAATAAGTATATATATTTAGTGTGTAACTGATTTTTGCATTTTAATCTTTGTTTTTTCTTTGGTGATAAGCATTGCATTTTACTCTTTATTTTGTGTTTTTTTTTTAAAAATTTACTTGCTACTTTCTAGTGATTGCATATTGTTGAATTAAAGTAAAGCCTCTATAAATTAATACTTGATAAATTAATAATATCTATTATATAATAATTTTTTATGGTCTCGATTTATAGGCTAAAGTAATACTCGATTAATTAATACCTCTTTTAATTAGTAAAATTTATGAGTTCCAACGATATTAATTTATAAAGATTTTACTATAACTTGTATATTTACAGACTGTTTAGATGATATTGTAAATTTAAACTATATATTCATGAATTATTTTTTTAATATTGCTTTCAAATATTTAATCTGAAAATTTGATTTTTTTTTATATGATTTAACTTTAGCATGGGTAGAGGTTCTTAGCAGATTTTAATCTTGAAATTATCAATTTAATATATGGCTGTGATCACTTTAGTATTAGTATTAGCATTAATCATTAATTTGTGTTTTATACTGTTGCTAATCTCTCTTTAGGGAAAGTTAAAACATGAATGATAACACTTCTACTTGCTCTCACACTATAGGGCCACTAGACCCAAAAAGAATATCTATGGGAGTGTTTGGTAGAGCGATTGCTAAATGTGTAATTGGTGTAAAAGTGCGACTGACAAATCGTTAATCGTTAAAAGCAGCTTATAGCTGCTTATAGGATTTGCCGATTGAAGAGAAATTTTGCCATAATCAGAATTTTTAGTTGGCCAACTAAATAACACAAATTTTTTCAATTGCCGACGCGCATATTGACAATCAGCAATTAGAGATGTTTAGTTGGCCAATCAAACAACCCCTGTATTTAGTTACTTGAAAACTGATGTGGCTTCTATCATTAGAAATTTAGAACAAAATGCGCCATAAGTGCATAGTTGATAGACAAGAATTCAAATTGCAAGTGACATTTAGATGCTCCGGATGATGGAGGTAGCTGATTCTTTTCTTTTAGAGAATGTTTGAGTATCATTTTTAAAAAAATATAATGTTTAGCGTTTTTTTTTTTTTTAATTTTAAAATAACATTTTGAATTAATCACAAAATCGTATAATTCATATATATTTTAAATAAATTTAAATACTGCCTTAATGTTTAAAATAATATACTAGCTACAAAATTATTAGACCTATAATTTAAAATCATAATTAAATTATTCTATATATAAAATTAAAAATTATATTTAGATAATTTTTATATTGAATTTGATAAAAATCAGATTAATTTATTAATTTATTCGAATTTAATTTCAATATCAACTTATGATATTTTTTTAATAAATTATTCTGTTACTTTATTCTCAAATGTGAATATATTATTGTCAAATGTAAAATATTATTCTCTACTACAAATTGTTCATCACCAACAACATGGATTCAATCAGAGTTTCATGCATGGCCAAAGATGATGACAACAAGCCTCTTCACATTGCTATGTTTCCATGGCTAGCATTTGGTCACATGATCCCATTTCTAGAGCTCGCCAAGCTCTTGGCTCAAAAGGGTCACAAAATTTCCTTCATATCCACACCTCGAAACATCAATCGTCTTCCACAAATCCCACCAAATTTATCACCACTAATTAATTTCGTAAAATTCCCATTACCCAATGTAGAAAACCTCCCTCTAGATGCAGAGGCAACCACAGATTTGCCACTAGAAGACGTTCGGTACCTTGAAAACGCCTATGATTCTCTTAAGCAACCCTTAACCCAATTCCTCCAATCATCTCTTCCAGATTGGATTCTTTTCGATTTTGTACCTTATTGGGTACCTGATATAGCCCGTAAATTCAAAATCTCCAATGCATTTTTTAGCATATATACAGCAGCTTGCCTCTGTTTCAGCTGCCCTGCATCTGGAGAAGAAGATTATCGCAGAGATGTTGCAGATTATACAGAAAAACCTAAATGGATATCTTTTCCTTCTTCAATTTCATTTAGATTTTTTGAAGCTTCAAGGGTTTACCCTTCAATTTGCGGCGATGAATCGAATTTGTCGGTTTATTATCGCTTGCGTGAAGCTCTGAAACGTTGTGACCTTATAGCTGTAAGAACCTGCACCGAATTTGAACCTGAATGGTCAGAACTTTTAGAGCAACTTCATAAAAAACCAATAATTCCAATTGGTTTACTTCCTAGGAAAATAGATGAAATTCAAAATCAAGGATCTGAAAATTGGGGGTTAATTAAAGAGTGGCTAGACAAACAAGAAACAGGGTCTGTAGTTTATGTGGCTTTTGGTAGTGAAGCAAAACAAAGTCAAGAAGAACTCACTGAAATAGCTCTTGGGTTAGAGCTCTCTGGGTTGCCTTTTCTTTGGGTTTTAAGGAAGCGTCATGAATTTGTTAATTTGCCTAATGAATTTGAAGAGCGAATTAAAGGAAAGGGTATGATTTGTACGAATTGGGTACCTCAACTCAAAATTTTAGCTCATGACTCGGTGGGTGGATTCTTGACTCATTCAGGGTGGAGCTCTGTGGTGGAGGCTCTTCAATTTGGGAGAGCTCTTATATTGCTGACTTTCTTTGCTGACCAAGGGTTAAATGCTAAGGTGTTTGAGGAAAAGAAAATTGGGTACTTAATACCAAGAAATGAAAACGATGGGTCGTTTAGTAGGGAAGCGGTGGCGGAGTCGCTGAGATTGGTGGTTGTAGAGGAGGAAAGGAAAGTATACAGAGAGACAGCCAAGGAAATGAGAGGGTTGTTTGGAGATTGGGATAGGCAAAATCAGTATGTGGAAAATTTTCTTGATTGTCTTCAAAATCAATCTACAACTACAAAAGCTTAAGCTTGAAAGAAAAAAAAAAAAAATAGTGGGAACTGAGAATACACTTTGGATTTATGAAATAGAGATACTAAATATGCCCACTATCAATGCAATTGCTGCAGTGGATAAATTAGAACTGACCTTGTTTAACTAATAAATCATAATGCTCCAAAATGTTGGTCTTTTCTTTTCTTTTGATTTTTTTTTCAGAATTTTATATTTACACTAGTATATGAAAGACAACATTCAACAACATTTACAAAATAAAGTCATAATCACACCACATCAAGCATAACAAATTAACAAATAACCCATATATGATACACTAAATGAGTGTCAAACCTGAAAAACATATCCTTTAGTTTTAACTAAAACCAACCCGACTGTACCCCTTTAAGAACAAAAAATATATATTAGCACTTTTCATGAATTAAAATGCGAGTTTTTAATAATACTACACAAAAAATCAAAGATCCCAAGCTGAGAATCATAGTTTAACTTGAAGAGTCACATATATATATATATATATATATATATATATATTATTTAAATTGAAAAGCTCAATTTCACATATACATCATATATTTTTTGCTTCTCCAGACATTTGTACTCTTAACCGTGGTCGCTACTAGGAGTTACATGTCTCATCATCATAGAACACAAAGGAACTGTTATGGTAATGAATTATTTGGGTAAAGATTATAGTTTAATGAAATTTAAATAATTTTATTGAAATTGGTGATTTTTTTTTTCTTTAGGATAATCCAAATAAAATGAAGATGGTTCGAGAATTCAATCAATCAGTATTCTAATATTATGCGTGTATTATCAAGTTTTGATGTTTCAGGTATAATTCTAGTCGTTGAGTTACAGAAGCTCCGAAAAGAATTTGTAAATTATATAATTAAATATAATATTTTATTCCCCTCAATTATTTAATGTTATAATACATAACGTATATTATTTATTCGTAAACTTTATTTATTTAATTGTCATTATCAGCATTATTATAAGAGCATGATGTATGTTAATGTTTTGGAAAGTTGTGACCGTGATTACTGCATATTATTTGTGTTTATTAGATGAGATTGAAGTGTAAATTGTTAGGACGATGATCTTGATGATATGTGGATATATGTGTCTGACAATCATTATCCAAAGATGATAGTTGTTTATCATCCTTCGTGTTGCTTGCTCATGGAGAGACAATAGTCCCTAGGGGTTCGTGCTGCTCGATCATGGAGAGGCGACAAACCCATATTGGACTAATAGACTACTTGAAATTAGAGAGTCATATCAAGGAGTTGGCTCCCCATTATTGAGGTTTAATGAGATTTTTCGCCGATTAATTCCCATCATTGGATAATTATGTAATAATGTGGTAATTATTTGACTATTTGACATATTGTATTAGCATGAATATTGCGTGTGGCATGTTATATTAATGCTATATAGTTCGTTGAGTCGAATACTCATCCCTATTCAATTTATTTTTCAGTTTACAGATGAGCGTAAACGGTTGGATATTTGTATAGTCCTCCTGCCTTTCATTCTCCAGTAGAAAAAATATTACATTTTCTATTAACTTAATTTTATATATTCATATTGTAATGTAAATTTTAGAGCTCCACATGGTTACATCCTTTGTTGCTTCCATTATCCATATTTTTGTTTTCTGTTAAGTTACTTGAGTTTGGAGGATAGTTGGATTTCCTCATTTTGATTATGTTGTTCGGTTAAGTAGGAACCAAATGTTATTGATTGAATGATGATTTTCCTGCAATGGCATATATTATGATGTCTAGTTCAAATACTGCTTAACAGATGAATTATAACTCTTATTTTATGATAGTTACAGTTGTCATATTGTAGTTTTGTTATTTTCAGGTAGTCGTGATTATTACAGATTTTGAAAGTCTTACGTTTTTTCGTTCCCTAATGTCGATCACATGCTCTCGAATTTAAGTCGTGACAGTTCAAGAAATAAAAATAAAAAATATATATTTTTACTTATTTTATTAACTATTAAAAAAAAAATGTATTCAAATGATTTACGAAATATTTTAATGTTATAAACTTTTATTTTATTAATCTACCTAAACATAAGGAAAAAAAAAAAAAGAAATTGACACGATGAACAACCAACTATATTTATTAGGCTAAAAGCTTAATTTAGCTTTTATCTTATTTTAAAAAGTCTAATTAGATTCAAAATTAATTTTAGGGTTAATTACAATGAAATCCTTATATTTGGTTTGATTATACTAAAAAGTTTGTATTTTCAAAATTATATTAAAAAGTCCATGCATTTTGGCTTTATTATACTATTAAGTCCTTCCATCAATTTTTTTCATTTTTTTTGTTAGTTAAATACTAAAAAGTCAAATTTTAATTAAAATATTCATTTTAATATCCAAAATACCCCTTTCTCTCTTCTTCTTACAATCAACTCAACCAAAATGCAATTCTTCCAAGGCAATTCTTCCTCACAAATCTATCAACAATATACACAAAACTCGATCAACCAAATCTTCACACATCCATTTGTTTCACAAAATTCAAAATTTTGAAACCAGATTCTTCACTATAAAACAAAATCCAGAAAAAATTAAAAAAAAAAAAGCTTAAACAATCAAATTATGGGTTAATAGTAGAAATTGAAGAAGATATGGAAGGTGGCCATGTCGATTTCGAAGATTACTTCTTCGATAGAATTGGCAAAACCATTCCTATCCTCATCAACCAAAAATGGGTACAAAATTGGGTCTTCGTTGTTGGTTCATATTTACGACGACGATGAAATAGGGATATTCAAGCGGAAAAAGTGGAGGAAACATGGCCTCTGGTGATGGAAAAATGGAAGAAAAAGGAGACGCCATTGCCTGAAGGAGTAATTTTTAGACAGTTTCTCATTTGGTGGATCTACTGATAATCTTCTTACTACTGGGTCAAAATCTCAAGTTTTGTGCTTTTGAATTTGTCTACCTTCTTTATCCCATGCTACCTCACCAAATCCAGCAAAGGCGACGATGCTACACTCTCTTGAATTCTAGCCAATTTATCATTCAATATTCTCTCACTTGCTTTAGTCTCCTCTATTAACCTAGCCATCATTCCACTCTATTTTACAGATAAATCGTTGATAGAGTCATCGACGACACGAAAAGCAAGTGCCGGTTTGAAATCAATAATCCAGAGAAAACTACGTTCCAAAGGAGTGGATCAAAGAGGAGAAAAAAAACAAGGAAAATATTTCATTGAGCAATTTGAGATTTTTCTTCATAATATTGTTCATAATGGGAAAGAACTCTACTAATAAGCTCTTTTAGATCCTTATCTCGGGATTTGTGACAACTTTGCTCTATAGAAAGGAGTTCGTCGAGATAGTGCTCCTAGCATACAAGCCATTCTTCCAAAAGCCCCTTGAAGAAGCTAACATTAGTGTCGCCTCTTCCTCCTCTTGTTCTTGATCCATTTGACATAAAAATACCAAAAGAACCAGAGTAGAAGAAGAAAAAAAGAAGCTGAAACACATATATAAATATATAAGTATAAAGCTAGTGATGGTTTGGTATGGTCTAAGAGTGTAATACCCATATTTTTTTTGAAATTATATTATATTTATAAGTAATAATTATTTTATGAATATTTAATTAAAGTTATGAATATAAAAGAATTTTTGGATTTATTATATTTTAAAGAAATAAATATTTGAAAGTAAAAGGGAAATATATTTTTCAAAAAAATTAATTTTTAATTTTAATAAATGTCATATTATTATGTGATATTTAATAATTTAAATTTATACTCAGCTATGTAATTAAATAAATTGTTTTAATTATTATTATTATAATTTTAAGAATTTTTGGAAATTAAATTTATATTTAAGTAATTTTTATTAAATTAGAAAAATATTATTTTTTAAGTTTTAGTATGTTAAAATGAAGTACATTTTATAAGGAATTTATTGACTATTTATTTATAATTTTTGGACTTAAAATGAATTTTCTACAAATTAAAAAAAAAATAATAAAATAAATAATAGGACTAATCGGAGATAGCCATGTGGCAGCCAACAGATTAAAATCTGCTGGAACATGAGGAGAAGCAGAAGAAGGGAAGAAGAAGAAGGGGGAGTGGAGGAAGAAATGGCTGACTTCCGGTGCCGATTCCGGCCAAACCGGAGGGAGGTGATTGACACCTCCCATACCACAGTGTAGCCTGCCATGAGGAGAGTTTATAGACACTGGTCTTGCTCAATTCCGACCACTAGGTAATGAGTTATTTCTGTTCAAAATAGCTCCCGTGAATATGTTTGTCAAAAAATTTCAATTAGCCATAACTCTCTCATTTGAATTTCAAATTGAGTGATTCTTATTCCTATGATTTTGTCTTGATCCCAACTTTCTTTTGGTACCCATCTTATCACCTGAAGTTCGCCAGAAAATGAGATCGAAAAATAAAACCACCGAACATTCAATGGTGGATTTCAGCTAATTCCGATTACTCTAATTTTTTTGAACTCCTCTCTTCATGAGCTTTCAGATGGCATAAATTTTGTCCCGATCGGAGATCGATTTTAGGACTGAAAAATATGGGACACACGTAGATTTTCGACAAATTTTGAGTAAGTAGGTTTAAATTTATTCTAAAATTATTTATAAATTATTTGGAGATTATTTGGAGATAAATTTATGAAAATGGTTAAATATTTATATTGGTATTGAAGAATTTAGTCAGTTAAAATTTAATAACTGTATTTATTTTGAATAGATAAATTAAGATAAATTATTTTAGATTATTTAGAATTATTATAGAAATTATTTGGATGTGAATTATAGAAAAATATTGAGTTTAGCATTGATTTTAGAAATTTTCGGGCAGTGAATTATCAGGAATTATGTTTTTATTAATTGTAAGAATTAAAATGAATTTATTATATTGATTTGAAATTATTATGGAAATTAGATGGACAATATTTATAGCATTTAGATACTGAAAGGTTAATTTATTTAAGAAATAATTTAATAAAGTTGATAATTAAATTAAGTCTATAAGGAGATTAAATTAAAATAATTATTAAAGTTTGGCAAGTGGATTACTCACTACTATTATTATTTATGGTATATCGGTATTGATAAATTAGATATTAGAATTGAGTTGAAATAATTATTTAATTGCTAAGTAATTAATTATTTATGTGGATCAAATGATTAAGGTCTGTAAAGTTAATTATAAATATTTTATTGCTGAGTTGGAGATCCAGAAGGGGTCAATTGATTGATAGTGTTGGATTTGGGCCGATGGGCTAATTATTAAAAGTGTTTTTATTTTTGGAGGTTATGTCCTATTTTAGGGGAGGTTCTGCCAAAATTTTGGTAAATTCTCGAAATTTGTTCTTTATATATCTGAGTCAGTATTTGAGTATTATTATAATAAATCTCGTATGTGGTTCATGTATTTTAGATGTATTCCTTACTTTCATCAGGAGTTTTCTATCTGTCAGATTTCAGGCGCTCCGAAAAGAGCTACCTGGTTAATGGTCGTCAAGTTGTGAGTTGATATATTTAATTTAACTCTGCATATAAGCATGTGTGAATGAAATATATGTATATGTATATAAGCTATCATTATTACATTAGATTTAGTAGCATGATGTATGTTTATGTCATATTATATAATGTTGATGAATGACATTGAATGTATATGTTTACGATGGAAAATAGGGTGATGTGGAATCTACTACTAACACATAAAATATCAACGATGTAACATGACACAACATGATTTATGATGATGTTATTATAGGGATTGCCTAGTTTGAATTGATCTCACCGTGGCCCTTTGACATATATAAGACAGTATAGGGATGCTTGGTTTGAGTTGATCTCACCGTGGCCCCATTGTTGGATTTTAAGAGAGCCAAAGGAGGGGGTCGACTCTCCATTTACGATAAACGAAAACATAGACGAGGTTGGATTCCACGAACATTTTCCACCATGATTGTTATGTATGTTTATGGGTGATTATATATGATGTGACATTTCATATAGATTTAATAAATGACCTGCATGTTAAATTAATTTATATCAGCTCATTAAGTCGAATGCTCACCCTTGTTCAATATTTTTCCAAGCTTCAGGTTGAGCTTATAGAGATTGAGTTTTTAAATTGAGTATTCCTGCCTTCCATTTCTCAGGCAGTGAAATTATTTTGTTTTATTATGTAATTATTTTATGGTCATTGTATAAAAATCTTTAGAGATTCGCACTGTTATTTTCAATGTTAGATTTATAGTCGTATTTTTATTGGTTGTTCTAGTAAGCGGAAACTTAAATTGATGTTAAATGCATGATGTCAGCCCTGAGTGGCTAGGAAATGAATTTAAATTATTGAGTTTCTGTGTGACAGGTGGACTCATAGTCCTTATTTGTGACAGTTACAACTATCATATTACAGGTCTTGTTGTGAAGTAGTAAGTCAGGCTTACTACTGGTTTCGGAAGCCTTATGCTTTCCCGTTCCCTAGTGTCGATCACGTGCCCAATAGGGTCGGGTCGTGACAGAGGTGATATCAGAGCAAAGGTTCTGCGAACTTCAATATGTTTAAAGTTGAAAATTTTAGATGATCTAAGTTTTTGTAACATGCGGAGCATAGGATTCCTTTTCATCTTATTGAGTTTCTATTACTTCTAATTCTGCCTTCTACGTAGATTATGATTTGTTGCTGCTGTTAGTATGATTATATGTAAATGTTGTATGTTTTGTTGATATAATGAGCTTAAAGACTCTTTTCAGAATGAGGACAGATGATGTTGATGATATCCTTTCAGTAATGATGATGATTCAATAGATGCAAAAATAAGGTCAAGGTAAGAATAAGATTAAAAGTATTTTAATAGAGTAAGACTATGAAGTCATGTTTAATGATGAATATGAAAACTAAGGAAAAAGAATAAATCGAACCATGTGATTTTTTGGAATCCGATATTTTTATGTATGATATAGAAATGAGACTTCTAGGAAAGTATGATATGGGAGAATTGTTTGGAATCAAGATTAATTATGAGCATTGATTATATAAATATAGAGATAACAATGAATTATAAATAATATTCTTTTAGGATTTTGGAGCAATGATATGAAATATGCTCGTAAATAAACAGTAAATAATGGATGGTGAGTTCTAAGAATTAAAGATATAATATGAGGTATAGGTAAAATAAGGTATGTGAATTAGCAGTTAAAGGAAATTATATATGTTAATAAGTTTATTAAATAAAGGAATTGGGATGATTAAAATTAATGAATAAGTTGAATGATAAATAATTGATTGAATGTTAGGAACATGAAAAGTGTTTAGAATATAAAGATGTTCGTAAAGGGAATGTTTGTGAAGGGAATGATCATAAATCAAGGAATGTCTTTAGTAAGTGAACAATGATGATTTAATAATGAGTTTCAAAATTTGAAAAGTTAATATTAAGAAATAGATGAGTAATGGATCAAAGTTCATAGTTAATGAAATCATACATATATATGAAGAATAATGCTGAACTAAGGAATTAGATATTGATTGAGGTTAATATGTAAGTCAATAAAGAGTGTGTTCAATATACAGATTTAAGGAATTATGAAATTATTTAAGATTATGATTAATCGAGATGATGTAAAGAATATATAGTCATGAAATTCATATGAGGTACAGACAATGAAGCATGGGTGATATTAATTGAAGATTTGAAATTTAAACTTGAGAATGAAGCAAATCGATGTAAGAAATGAAACTATTAAGGCATTAATAGAATTTGCTAAGAGATAAATATATTATAATGGATTCTTAGAGATAAGTTGAAATGATTAGTAAAGGTGATTATATAGGAAAATAATCATAAACTGAGGAACGTTATAAGTGAGGAGTGAGTGTAAGAACTGTAGTTAATATTATGAGTTTGAGAAGAAATGTTTAAGGTAGTATATCAGAATGCACAGTGGAAGTATGGTGAATAAGACTTAACTAAGTGAACCATGTGTTAGTATGAAAATTCGTCCTCGAATTTTATTAAGGGGGAAGAATTGTAATACCCATATTTTTGAAATATTTTTAAAAGTTATATTCTATTTATAAATAATAATTATTTTATGAATATTTAATTAAAGTTATAAATATAAAAAAAAAATTGAGATTTATTATATTTTAAAGAAATAAATATTTGAAAGTAAAAGGGAAATATATTTTTTCAAAAAAATTAATTTTTATTTTAATTAGTGTCATATTATTATGTGTTATTTAATAATTTAATTTTTTACTAAGTTATTTAGTTAAATAAATTATTTTAATTATTATTATTGTTATTTTAAAAAATTTTGGAAATTAAATTTATATTTAAGTAATTTTTATTAAATTAGAAAAATATTATTTTTCAAGTTTTAGTATGTTAAAATGAAGTACATTTTATAAGGAATTTATTGACTATTTATTTATAATTTTTGGACTTAAAATAAATTTTCTATAAATTTTCAAAAAAAAAATAATAAAATAAATAATATGACTAATCAGAGACTACCACGTGGCAACCTTGGATTGGCTACCAGCAGATTAAAATCTGTTGGAACGTGAGGATAAGTAGAAGAAGGGAAGAAGAAGAAAGGGGAGAGAAGGAAGAAATGGCTGACTTCCGACGCCGATTTCGGTCAAATCGGAGGGAGGTGGTCGACACCTCCTATACCACCGTGTAGTCTGCCATGAGGAGAGTTTATAGGCACCGGTCTTGCTCACTTCTGACCACCAGGTAAGGAGTTATTTCTATTCAAAATAGCTCACATGACCATATTTGTCAAAAAATTTCAATTAACCATAACTCTCTCATTTGAACTTCAAATTGAGTGATTCTTATTCCTATGATTTTGTCTTGATTCCAGATTTCTTTTGGTGCCCATCTTGCCACCTGAAGTTCGCCAAAAAAGGAGATTGGAAAATAGAATCACTAGAATTTCAATGGCGGATTTCGGCCAATTCCGGCAGCCAATTCCGATTACTTTAATTTTTTTGAACTCCTCTCTTTATGAGCTTTCCGATGGCACAAATTTTACCCCGATCGGAGATCGAAGCCGGGATTGAAAAATATGAGACACACGTAAATTTTCAACAAATTTTGAGTAAGTAGGTTTAAACTTATTCTAAAATTATTTATAAATTATTTGAAGATAAATTTGTGAAAATGGTTGAATATTTATATTGGTATTGGAGAATTTAGACAGTTAAAATTTAATAACTGTATTTATTTTGAATAGATAAATTAAGATAAATTATTTTAGATTATTTAAAATTATTATAGAAATTATTTGGATGAGAATTATAGAAAAATATTGAGTTTAGTATTGATTTTAGAAATTTTTGGGCAGTGAATTATCAGGAATTGTGTTTTTATTAAATGTAAAAAATTAAGATGAATTTATTATATTGATTTGAAATTATTATGAAAATTAGGTGGACAATATTTATGGCATTTAGATACTGAAAGGTTAATTTATTTAAGGAGTAATTTAATAAAGTTGATAATTAAATTAAGTTTATAAGGAGATTAAATTAAGATAATTATTAAAGTTTGGTAAGTGGATTACTCACTACTATTATTATTTCTGGTACATCGGTATTGATGGATTAGATATTAGAATTGAATTGAAATGTTTATTTAATTGCTAAGTAATTAATTATTTATTTGAATCAAATGATTAAGACCTATAAAGTTAATTATAAATATTTTATTGCTGAGTTGGAGACCCAGGAGGGGTCAATTGATTGATAGTATTGGATTTAGGCCGATGGGTTGATTATTAGAAGTGTTTTTATTTTTAAGGTTATGTCCTATTTTAGGAGAGGTTTTGCTAAAATTTCGACAAATTCTCAAAATTCGTTCTTTATATATCTGAGTCAGTATTTGAGTATTATTATAATAAATCTCGTATGTGGTTCATGTATTTCAGATGTATTCCTTATTGTCATCAGGAGTTTTCTAGCTATCAGATTTCAGGCGCTCCGAAAAGAGCTAGCTGGTTAATGGTCATCAAGTTGTGAGTTGATATATTTAATTTAAATCTGCATATAACCATAACATGTAAGCATTGATGAATGAAATAGATGTATATGTATATAAGCTATCATTATTGCATTAGATTTAGTAGCATGATGTATGTTTATGTCATACTATGTGATGTTGATGATGATGATGATGAATGACATTGTATGTATATGTTTATGATGGAAAATAGGGTGATGTGGAAGCCACTACTAACACATAAAACATCAATGATATAACATGACACAATATAATTTATGATGATGTTATTATAGGGATTGCCTAGTTTGAGTTGATCTCACCATGGCCTTGGACATAGATAAGACATTATAAGGATGCCTGGTTTGAGTTGATCTCACCGTGGCCCAGAGTTGGAATTTAAGAGAGCTTCGGGAAGGGGTTGGCTCCCCATTTATGATAATCAAAAACATAGATGAGGTTGGATTCCACATACATTTTTCATCATGAAGGTTATGTTTGTTTATGAATGATTATATGTAATGTGATACTTCATGTAGAGTAATAAATGACCTGCATGTTAAATTAATTTATATCAGCTCATGGAGTCGAACGCTCACCCCTATTTAATATTTTTCCAGACTTTGGGTTGAGCTTACAGAGATTGAGTTTTTAAGCTGAGTATTCTGGCCTTCCATTTCTCATGCAGTGAAATTATTTTATTTTATTATGTAATTAATTTATGGTCATTGTATTAAAATCTTTAGAGCTCCGTATTGTTATTTTCAATGTCAGATTTATAGTCATATTTTTATTGGTTGTTCTGTTAAGCAGAAACTTAAATTGATGTTAAATGCATGATGTCAGCCCCTGAGTGGTTAGAAAATGAATTTAAATTATTGAGTTTCTGTGTGACAGGTGGACTCATAATCCTTGTTTGTGACATTTACAACTATCATATTACAAGTCTTGTTGTGCAGTGGTAAGTCAGACTTACTACGGGTTTCGGAAGTCTTATACTTTTCCATTCCCTAATGCCGGTCACGTGCCCAATGGGATTGAGTCGTGACAATCATAACACAATAATCATTAACAAAAATCAGTTATCTGTATCTCATATGACCATTCATTAACTTATCAATTCAATTAGTATCCATATCACTGTATACTTATACCTAAGATACAAAATATAAATTCTAGCTTTAAACCATGAACTTACTGTAAAGACCCTAAATCTTACCTTTAGTCTACCATTATGGAACTAACCCTTCATACAATTTAATAATACCTTCCATGATCACAATTTAACAAAATAAAATTGGTAACCCAATGCCCCACTGCATTTAAACTGTATCTTCGAGTTATAACTTAACATGTTGAATCATGACACATCTCATCTTTCATTGGAATTCTTGTACTTCTCATCAATGATACTTGAACATATATTAGGGTCTGTCAAATATCTATTATATAATCCATTTTCTTGGAATAGTTGGATCCCTAACTTGATACATAGAACCATTTACTTTTCATTTTCATATTTCATATAATGTCAATCTTGATACTCTTCTACAATCATTCTTGTGATTTCCTCTTCATTCGATCCTTGTTCAACTAAACATCTTATATCTAGATTATTCGATCATTAAAATTTCATATTTCATACCTCCATCTATATTTTAAATCCATATAGAATCATACTTAATTTAGCTGTCAATTTCGATATGAATTGCTGCCATATTATACTGAATTCAGTCTTTAAAGGATCCTCAAACTTATTATTCCGGTCAAGTTCTGTTATACTCTATGCTTCATATTTTCTTTAGGTTCAATTTACTTTCTAAACTTATCATCTGAATCTTTCATTTTCACATCATCTCAGTATTCTTACAATCTTTAACTTTCTTTATCTGTTATAGAAAACACTTTCATTTACCATCAATGGACTATTAGTCTTTTTTTTCTTCACTCAAGTGGACAAAACATTCCAAACCATTGTCTCCCTTAGTAAAAATACAGATGTAGTTTATGAATCCTTAATTAAGGTACATATCACATACATTTCAATAGTAATCATATAGATATCAACATAATAATTCTATATCATATAACATTCATACATTTATAGTTTAAGTGAAGAAATACATGTAATATTCTATTCTGAACTTGAGTTTCTTGTTGAACCAAATAATTATTCTAACAACACTTGGGTCAATACTTATTACTCATAACTCATTACATCACAGAGTCCACTAGAATAATAAATCAAATACCATTTATACTGCACCTCATCAAATGACCATATATATCAATGACTCATAGTCTCAATAAATTTTTCACGATCTCTATAGAATCACATATCTCTGTGCATATCATTAGATTTTGTCACCATTATAAGTTATCTCATTACCCCAATGTTCATCCTTCAATCATTTTAATTTACTCTTACATGTATCACTGTACACTCATACTAATACCATAACTATCATGCTTTCCATGGATGTGATAAAGTATTAAAACTAATACCAGAATTATACTCAAGTTAAACAAACATTTTTGTCGTGGTAGCATCAAACCTTCTAAGGCAGCTTTACTACATGCAACAAAATAATATTGGCATCCACTAATGGGAGCAATCATAACAGACAATGGCTATAATTCCACATCACACATACTACGGCATATTTAGGTTGCCAAAGACAGAAAGTCATCAAAATTCATTAGATAAATTGTATGATCATATTTTAATCAAACATAAGCTTTTAACTTCCTCTATATAGTTATAACTCAATTTTTTTATGTATCTTATTATATTCTTCCATTATCATTCTTAATATTAGACTTTACCATATCATTCATTACTATCAGAACATCAATGCAGAAGCAGTAACCATTATCTTATATTTCTTAATTACTATAAACTTCTATGACTCTTCCCACAAGTAAATTACTGAGGGTTTGAATACCATGAGGGTGTAAAGTTATCTATATCAATGCTTATTCCTGTATCAAATCTTAAAAAGTCTTATCTTTATTGCAATATCCTTGACTGATCTCTAGTGTTACTTTAACATATTAACTGATATGAAACTTATTAACCTCTTCCACTCTATTTGGATGAACTTCCAACTTTGAAATTTTTCTTCTATTCCTTGATTGTCTTTACTTCCATCTCTCCATTTTCAATCATTCTTGCCTTATCCCTAACCTTGGAGGAATATTCAAATCATAAATAGCCAGTACTTAAGTAAAGGAACAATCTATCATCTTCTGAACCTCTAAATCCATGTCGCCTCATTAGGCACCAGTGCAGTAGTATGCTTACTAAAAGTGTTAAACCTCTTCACATACTAAGACAGAAACATCTCATAGGTCTGCACAAGCCTCTCAAAGTCCAAGACTCTCTCCTTTCTAATAGATTTTCAGATGAAACTGATCCACCACAAGTTCTTTGAAACAATCCCAAGTAATATCCTCATTTTGTTGGAGCAACCCAACTATGCTACTCTTAATTCAATCAAGACATTAGTCTTCTTAACGTGACCCACAAACTCAATAGCTCTCCTATCAGAAGTCCTCAGAATCTTGGTCTTATCCTCAATCTCTTCCAATAAATTAATAGGGTCTACCTCACCCTTGTATTCTGATGGCTTTAGCTTAAGGAACTCCTCAAAAGATACCTCCTCATCCTGCTTAACCAAAGGTGGCTGAGGTGGAGCCACAAGAAAATATATAGGTATCACAGGCAGTAGAGGAACTGACTCAATCGGTGCCTAAGGAACCTGCTACCTCTTCTAGTTAGCAAACTTGACAAGGATTTCATAATTCCCTTACAACTGATCAAATATCTTAGCCATATCTAATGAAGGTGTTGGAGAAATCTTAATATCCCTCATTTGGCTAACATAACTAATCTCAAAAAGAACCAATATTATAGGACAACCTCATCCTCTTCCATGACCCCGACCAACAGACATATCAGTAGAGATAACATAAACGAATAACTAAGATTCAACTTAGACAATAACATAGATTTATACTAAAGAATAACAAAATAATTCAAATTTAGATTAGACAGTAGCACAAATTCATAACAGAGGATAATAAAATATTGGCGAGATAGAATTCCTATATTCCATAGTTTTCCCTAATCAAACATTTATTGCCAGAAAGTAACTCTAACTTCAAACCTAAGCTCTAATACCACCTTTGTCATACCCCAAAACTAAAGATGTGACGGTCCTAAGGTATAAGTAGGTTTAAGGCTACCAAAGACCCGTAAAACCCCTAAATAGAGCATGTGACAAACAGATAATAGTCTAAAACCAAACACAATGCATAATTAGACTCATCATCCAACTATCACATATATCAATATCCAAAAAATATAGTTAACTTGTTCACAATGGATCAAAGATAGCCTGATAACCCCTATCCAATATGAACAATTTGTAACCCAAAAGAATATTACTAAAAACATATCAATATAGTCAATTCAAAATACTATGGAGCTCTAAGAGGATTACAATATTCCAAAATAATAATTACAACTCAAAATATCAGAGTTTATTCTCAGACAAGCTTCTTGGAGGAAGACAAATCAAGAAGTTCAGTTCTCGGCCTCTGGGCCACTCAACCTAATACCTGAAAATCACAACAGAAGGAAAATGAGCCTTCAACTCAATGAAATATGAACATGCCCTACCTGAAGTTCAAAAATTAGAATTAGAGTTCAGAATCAATGTCTATATATAGATAAAACAAAAGATGTTTAGTATGGTTTATACATAATTTATAAGAATATATCAAAGTTCAGTTTATAGAGGAATCAAAAATCATAATTTAAAATATTCTTACAATGAATGGCATAGCATATCATATACAAGGTAAGTAAATGACAGAATAATATAATAACAGAACATGAGTCTTATTATCTCCATACAGAACAAGAGTACTATGATTTCCATACAAAATACATGTGCTCGCGCAAACACATGCCTAGATATTTTCTGTCCTTTCTAGGAAGGATCCTGATAAATTAGACTCTATCAATTGAGTCACTAGTGTACATAATCCCATGATTTACCCCTCAAAGGTAAGACGTTATGATATTTATACAGATTTTCAGTTCAAAATAAAGGTTATAATAATAACAAGTAGATCTCAATTGGTCTTTTAACAAAATAAACAAAATTCATATACATTTTAGAGGAAATGAAACTATAGGTTCAATATAGAGTTTGATTCAAGAATTAATTATCAAACTCATCATAATATATCACAATTAAGTAAAATAAATATCAAGAATATTTATTTACAAAAACAAATTCATAATAGAATGTACATATACAAATGTACTTAGAAAGATATATATTTCAAAAGAACAATGGCTATATATATACATATATATTTAGATAAACTCGTTTAAAGAATCAAGCTTATCCCATAATACATGTTCATAACTGTCACACCCCACACTATAGGGCTGTGACGGTTCTAGGGCACGGGAATAACTTACATACCAATACCACGAAGAACCCAAGTTACAAGCTTTCATTTCATTTAATCATTTTATGATATATATATATATTTAAAAAAAAACACTTTGAGTTTACAGAAAATCAAACAGAGTCTCCCCTGTAATATTAATATTGCCCAAATAGAAAATATAATAAAACACTTCAAATATCAATATCAAACCCCTTTCAACCTCCAAACACAACTCAAAATGCATAATCTATATCAACTCATGTAACGTGTTCATACATCACAATCATATAACAATTCCCTGTAATATCATTTATACATATGCCACAGTCATGTAAGCTTACCATATCAGCTACACCCCTATTAAAATACGAATATATAGATAACATTTATACACATATCAAAATATTCAACCACATCACAACATATAATTATACATTTACATATTCACAAGTCATACTCAAAATATTTATATACACAGCTAATATCACGGAGTAATCTATACTACTCTAGGAAAGAACTATACATCTGCTCTGCGGCTGAAAATATACAAGTAGCCAGGATATTCATGCCTCACTCTCCTTTTCCTGAAATGGTTCAACAAAGTGAGGTGAGTACAAAATACTCAGTGGATTTATAAACATGAGAGGCATTACTAATTCACTAAATATGTATATATCTTAGTATGTATGCCATTATTTGATATAATACCAATTTATTTGAATGTAACAATTATAATTATGATGGAAGTTATCAATGTGATGGTAATTGTATGCATATAATGACATTTATATATGATAAGATATGACAATGTGATGAGAGGCCCAAATGCATAAGGTAAACAGGATTGGGTCAAGTAACTTAGTAGAACTGTATTTCATCCACATCTCCATTTCTATATAAACGTCATAAGGAGGATCAATCCTTATGGCTAGAGCCATATCCCTATCTCTATCTAGGGAAAGTAATACCAGTGTGCACACCGTCGATGGAAATACCCGCTAAACCATCGAAGTAGCCCTGTTAGGTTACCCTATGCAAATGTTTCAATATGATGAAATTGCAACAAATATAACTCATATGATGTGCCAAATAGTAATTATTTTCATATAACCATGTATAGAATCATTCTGGAACAACTTACAATTTTGGCCCGTCGGGTCCAGTTGCGTTGTCGCAGCGACTTACAAAATTACGGGTCCGTTTTTCATTTTTCAGTGACTTTCTGGTTTCACATGTTACCAATATATAGATGCAATTTTAACATCTAAGATACAAGTATATACATATATAAGATGATTGGGCTTGATTTGAGGTCAAACCAATTTATAGAATGATTTTTATGGTCGTTTCCGTTTTAGGTCATTTTATGCCATTTCGGCAGCCCCGATTTTGGCC
>CANXYC011103349.1:0-11814 GCA_948193065.1 Aleurites moluccanus | reverse complement strand
GTGAAACTATGTGTAATATCTGCCATTTTTGAATTTGTATTTATTGAATTTTGTATGTTTGGAGAATTTATAAATTCTAAATGAGAATGTTGAGAATTTCAGAAAACTTTTATTTTGGATGCAGCAGAATTCAGTGTTGATCATTTCATATTCTTAAAGACATAATTTGATAAAGTGTAAAACATGAAAGTTGTTAATTTATGTCTTAGCTATAATCTTGTATAATGGTTTGGAAAAATTCTATGTATGTGATGAGTTGTGTCTATTTGAGCAAGGCTGGTCTGGTTGAGAATTTCTCCAGGGATACAGTGTATGTTTGGAATTACTGGGAATGACTGAGGTAGAATTAGCTGAAGTTGTGAACATTAAAAATGTTCCTTTATATGTTGAGATGATGGCTATAAAATTTCAGAATTTTTGAATAAGTATATCTCAGTGGAGAGTATTTTGTATCAGGACTGTTCATATTATACTGAGTTGAAGGCTCACTCCTCTTCTGTGGATTTCAGGTGATAGTATAGCTCGTGAGGGAGCTAGCAGAGAAGATCAAGCTTCTTGACCTTTTTCATTCCAAGAAGCTTCCATTGTAATTCTTTTGATATATATATATATATGTAGTTGTGTGTATTCGTTGAATAGTATTATGACACAATATGTAATGGAAGTATGCTCTAAAGCTCCGTAATTAGTCATTAGAGGATGGTAATATTTTGATGTATGAATTGATATCTTGTGGAAAATCTTGTTCCTTAGTGATGTGAGATGCATCTTTTGATCAGTAAGGAACAAGAGAATATTAATATGAAATGATATAGTAAAGAAATGATTTATGCTGGAATGGATTATGAATATGATATAGCATGACATTATATTTGATATGAATGTATATGAGATTCAGGATATGGGAGTTCTACGGGTTTATGGTGGCCTTAAGCCTACCTTTGCCCTAGGACCGTCGCACTACTAGAGTTGGGGTGTGACACTATGATTATACTTTTTTTGAACTTTGTGAGGAGGCAGTAGTCGAAAGGCTTTTCCGGACTGGAGTTTCACTTTTTGGATCATAGAGGTTAACTTTTGTACAGGTGTCCAACTTGCTAAATTAATGTAATGTGAATTAATTTAAGGCTCTGTTTGGCCAAATTGGTCTTTTATTCCTCTAATTCAATGAGAATTAAAGAATTCGGTTTGCACTCAAAAAGAGTTAAACCGTTTTTTATAAGAAAATATTGATTGGAGGGAGAAGGGAGATCTTACTAAGGAAAACTCAACTTAACAAGTTTAAGTG
Organism: Aleurites moluccanus; assembly: GCA_948193065.1. Taxonomy (NCBI): domain Eukaryota; kingdom Viridiplantae; phylum Streptophyta; class Magnoliopsida; order Malpighiales; family Euphorbiaceae; genus Aleurites; species Aleurites moluccanus. The sequence goes on along the minus strand of CANXYC011103349.1, from coordinate 10,526 downwards.
TGTGGAAATATGAAGAGGATAGGAGTATTTATAGCCATCTAAGGGCATTTTGGTCAAAAATCAAGTGAATAATGTTGGTGCCACCGGGCAGGGGAGGAATTGCTGTCAGGGTATCACAAGAAGGGCTGAAGAATCCAACAGACAACCAGTGATGCGTAGGTGTACGGCGGCAGTTGCCGCCAACCAAGACTATCATTGCAACTCGACAACCTGGCAGATGTACCAGATAAGGCTGACAGCACCTCTAGGCTTTCTCGCGGGCTTCTGTTTTACACTTCTATTTTTTTTTCTTCCAAGTCTATGGCGGGTTTCGTTTTGTCCGATATTAATCCAGCTATATCCAGGAGGTGCGAAATCAGGTTTCATAGTTGTCCCCATCATGTCTGGAGGTTCTAACCGACAAATATGATGGTAGTGAACCAGGATACTTATGTAATAGCTTTCATTTTCTCCATCCATTTCCAACTCTTTTTTCTCTCTCTAAGCTTTCTCTCTCTAAAATATCTCTTAGTTTTTAGCTCAAAAATAGCTTCCACCTCAGGCAACATCATCATCCATATTGTTAGGTACGAGGCACCCCGAACGAACATAGATCTAGAAAATCTGTTGTAGGAACTAGAGCAGCATGTGTCTTCGAAGGGCCAAATAGAGGTATTTTTTTCTGTTATCTACTTGTCCATTATGCATCTATCACTTTACTCATTTGTTTATTTATTGTATTTTACACGTCTCCCTTAAGAACAAGGGTGCAGGGCTAACTTGGCTTATGTTCTTGCCTCTTTGGAATGAGGTGCCTAGCTAAAAGAAATATTGGAGCCAACTAGGTTCCATTTTTTTCTAAAGGTGAACCCGAGGCCTGAGAACCATAGCAATCTTTTGAAGTCTCTGGCCGATAGATGGTGGGACAGCACCAATACTGTCCATCTCCCTTGCGGAGAAATGACTGTCATTGGATATGAGCATGCTGCGGGTATTCAATTCGAGACTCGCCCGCTGGACTGCTGCATAGATTGGAGGACTGAGTATTCCTCTCAGATGATGGAAAAACTACTGGGTGGTGATCCTTCACGAGATCACACCATCATCGCTTGATCTTGCTCCTAGATTGGTTGAAGTCGTCCAAGCCTCTGTCAGAAATTATAGGGCATGTCAAGACCGTTGTTAGGCTTGCAATCCTGATCATCAATGGCTGCACCTTTAGACATACCCACCACGATACAGTAGACTTGAATCTGACTAGACTTGTCCACTCTGAGAGAGTATGACTAGGGAGGTGTCGTTCTGAGCACCATGTACCAAGAGATGACCAGCCTGTTGTGAGTCTCATAATCCTCATACATGGGACCCACATCATATGAGAGATAAGTCTTCACTGTCTGATAGCTCTATTTCTCTAATTACTGTCCATTTATTTTATTTATTTATCTGCTTATTCTGTTTTGACTGCCTGCCTATTTTGATTGTTTGTTCTGTCTGTTCTATTTTGACTATCTATATCGTTTGGTTGTCTATTTATTGTCCGACTATTATGTTTTATCTGTCTGTATTGTCTGATTGTCTATATTATTTGGCTATCTATTTACTGACTGTTCTATTTTATTATATCTATCTGTACTGTCTAACTGTCTGCCTATTCTGGTTATCTGTTATGTTTGACTACTTTATTTTATCTATCTATATTGTATGACTGTCTATCTATTCTGACTATCCATTATGTCTACAGTGTTTGACTGTTTGTTATATTTGTCTGTCTGTCAGGTTTGGGCATACACGTACTTCTCTTCTGTTGCCCTTCTTTTAATGTAGCCTGGGCTAGACGTGTTCCTGCAGGTTGCAAATGGAATAGGGGCAATTGGATTGATTCTGGGAGATGTAACTTTCTTCGGCGCAGTATCCCTTGGTCAAGTATTTAGTTTCATTTTTTTGCTGTTCTTTTGAAATTTTCTTCTCTAACCAACCATGTCGTGCAAATTTAGTTGCAGCCTTATGCAGATAAACTGTATATGATGCTATCGAGGTTGTAATTATGCAATCACTTATCCTTATGCTGGGTGCTTTTGCAATCCCCATTCTCTCATCTGCACTACCTAGGGGAGAGGGTTAAAGCTCATATTATAGATGGAAGAGACATGTCGTAACACCCACCAATTGACATGCAGTAGGGTCAGCATATTCAAGCCTTTGTAGAGCCATATAATAGAATTCCTTAGCACATGCATCATAAGCCAGGGGAATCTTACAAGGTCTTCTGCAATACCCATCTGATGGGTAATGTTGGTAACTAATGTTGGTTAGGTAACTAGCCTACTATTGCCATTGAGCTTGTTATCAGTTATTCTTCTAGGCCTTTTATGGATCCTAGAGTCGATGCTTCTTTTGGGTTTCCTATCCTGGGTGTTGGTGCTTCTTCTGGGTTTCCCGTGCCTAGTGTTGCCCCTAGGCCGTCCTCGGTCAACTTGCGTTAGAGGACCCACTTATGGATGTCTGGGAGATTCCTTACCTTAGTCATAATGGCTAGACACACATTCACCAAATTCCAAACTTGTCCAACCCTTAGCTCCTGCCTTATCCTAAAAATGCAAAGGTATTTCTTTCATTCTATTTGTGTTTTGCTTTCAAGAATGATAGCAAATAGTATTGATTTGTGTATGTTATGTTTGTGCAACCCTTTCTAGATTGGTCACGACACACTTATTTGATGGCTTGTATAATGGAGACAGACTTATACAATCTGTTGAGTAGCCTTAAGTTTGAAAGAGATAGACCTCAGCAACCAAAGGATTCTTAGCAGCGAAGTCGCCATAGTCGTTAGCTAGAAGTCCTTTTTTTTTCTTTTTCCTTGTGTCTTTTTCTTCTGTTTGTAATGGTTAGTTTTAGGAAACTAACAATGGATAATATATCATGAATATATGTTATGTATGTTTTTTAAATGATTTTTTTATTAGCCAGCTTTTGATGTTAAATGCATGCTTTTGAATGTATGTCAAATGCATGAGATTTTTAATGCTCAAAAGAATAAATTTACACAATGGGATGCAGTTATATGTACTGAAATGCCCCAAAATGCCCCAGAACACTTCAAAAACTGAATCGAGCCGAAAAATCCACTAGAATCTAGATGACTCACCACTTGTAATCGACCAGGAAAGGCATTGCCACTAAGCCCTAGTAGATCTGTCAGCTCTGTCTGGTAGATCCATTTGCCTACTTAGTGGCACTCCTTAGTTTATCTAGTGGTAGATGTCTTTGAATCTCCCATGCATTTGCCTATAAATACCCCCATTTGACTCTTTGTCACATTATACACCCTCATTTTTTTCTCTTTTTTTTTTTTTTTTGAAAGTTCTCTTTACATGGAATCCAATTTCAATTATAGTATGTTCTTGTGACCAAAAACCCGGATAAAGTAGAGAAAATAAATCTGGGGTGGTATGACATCAATTCGGTTTTGATTTTGAGGAGTGTGAGGATTGACTTGGATTTTCAGAGGGCCTGTCTGTGGTTATAGGACCCAACCAATCATATATTCCATTTTGGGGCGAGTGTGGAGGAGATGTGCCCTACATTTGAGGAGTTCAGTTCCATTCTTGGGAGTGATCCAGATGCTAGACTCGCCATCCCAGAGTATAGGTTGGGATATTTATAGTCTTTTTAATAGATATTACAGTTGAGCTATGATATGGTCAGCCGCATAGTGGTGGATGACCGAATTAATCTGACGGCTGTCATAATCGAGTTCACAGAGTCTGGGGACCTTGATGATTTTGATAGACATAGGACAAGGATGGTTGTGCTAATGTTGTGCTTGACAGCTCATTGTCTATTTATCAATTCTCCAGGCTGGGGCGACATCAGGATTATTGAGCTGGTTGCCTGGATAGGGCAAGAATTTTCTATCACCTGCATTCTTTTAGTTGAGACTCTGCATTGTTTGGATAGCAAATGTAGGTTTGAGGGGCTGTGGACTGTTAGCCTGGTGATCTTCCAGGTAAGATAATGATTCTCCTTATGGATAATAATTTTTATGTTTCTATCTATTTGTTCTACTTTTCATGTTTTCTAGTTGTGTGCTTATTTGTTTTTCAAATTTCCCTTTTTGTTTGGGGTCTGACTTTTATCTTTTCCTCAAGTTTGGCTTAAGGATCATTTCAAGTGGTGGGTCCCTCAGATAGGATGCCCTATATAGCTGCGAGCTATAGGATAAAGAGGACACTAGTTTGCTTTGGTTTAGGGAGGAAGTGGATCAGTTGGTTGGTGGAGTTAGGTTCAAAGGATATTTTATGGTTTTTCTTTTGGTATGGGATCCATTCAGTTATGACCATGAGTTATGGACTTAAAAATATTATTTTTATGAGCAATTTAATAGCATGACATTTATATGGATGTAAAGCATGTAAATAAATCAAAAGGCAGTAAATCATGCATCCAAAGTAGTTAAGAATTATTACATAACCAATAATTAAGGATATGAACTCTAGCTCTTATAGGTTCTAGATTAATCACACATTTCTCAATTCAAATAAATAAGAGATATTGACTTTGGCCCTTATGGGATCTAGGTCAATCACATGTTCTTCAAAATGAATGAATTTAAAGAAATAAAAGCCGAATAATGATTGTTGGGGTTTATAGATTTGATGCCTATGTATCTCTTTGAATGGGAATCAAAATATGCATAGTTCCCCTTTCTTACAAAGGGTTTTGGATTTTATTTTGGTTTAAAAATTTGTTTTTGGTATGATTAAGGGTTTGGTTCAAGCTAATAAGTCTGATTTCGAAAGTCTGATTATATCGTTCTTTGAACTTTGCAAGGAGGCGATGGTCGGGACGTTTTTTCGGATCAAAATTCCACTTTTTGATTTGTAGAGGTTGAGTTATGTATGGGAATCTAACTTAATAAAGTAATTCAATGAGAATTAATTTAGTGCTATATTTGGCCAAATTGGTCTTCTATTCCTCTAATTCAATTGTAATTAGAGAAATCGATTTGCACTAAAAAAGAGTTAAACCGCTTTTTATAAGAAAATATTGATTGTAGGGAGAAGGGAGAGCTTACTAAGGAAAACTCAACCTAGCAAGTCTAGGCGTATGGAAAATAAAGGGGAAGAGAGGTATTTATAACTGCCCAAGGGCATTTTGGTCAAAAATCAGGTGAATAGAGTTGGTGCCACCGGGCAGCGGAGGAATTGCTACCAGGATGCCGTGTGGAGAGCTAGAGGATCCACCAGACATAGTTGGCGGAATGTGGCCTTCTGATAGGTGGCACATAGGAGCGTGGCAGCAGTTGCCCTCGGCCAAGCTTGCCATTGTCGTGCAACAAACCTGTAGGATGCACCAAGCAAGGCTGGCCAGTCCCGCCCACAGGTGTCTATTTCGTACTTCTATTTTTCATCCGTATTTTCATCTTTCAAGTCCATGATAGGTTTCATTCAGTTCGATATGAGTCCAGTTGTGTCTAAAGGTGTGAAATCACGTGTTCATAGAAAGTTATTGTATCTTTAAATTATTAACTATTTATAGTTTTCAACCCTTTATAATGAGTTATGACCATTTGGGGTGCATTTAATGCGAATTAGACTTTGAAATTTGCTTCCAACTACTATGAATTCTAGTAGCTCTGATGTGATAGCCCAATCACCCATAATGGGCATTATCATATTGTAATAGTCATTCCATGTATAATTATAATGGACATAAAGATTTGTAATGACTAAACACCTTGCTTACTGTATCTTCTTTGCAAATACAGTCCATTTCTTGTAATGGTTGTTACTAGACATTAATGAGCATTGCCAAATTCTAAAGAGAGTTATAATTTGTAACGGGCTTAAAAATTTCTTTTGTGTCTCTGAAGCATTTTAAGCATTTCCTTTGTAATGGTTGTTACCATTTCATAACGGGCATTACAGTTTGTAATGAGCATTAACAACATTTATATGTCTTCGATGCATTGTGAGCATTTACCCTATAATGGTCATTACGTTTATATAAACATTTATGTAATAGACATTCTCACTAATTCCTGCAATAGATAGACTCAAGTAGACATAAACATTTGCACAAATCTCTAAGCTGTAAAGAGTTAATATAAATAGTATAATAAGTTAGTACAAATCATTACTGAACTTAAAATGATAAAAAATATATAACCAAGTATACTTGAATATAAACGTGTACAATCAATCAAGAGTTTTATAAATAATCATCAAAATCATCAAAGGGTCAACAATTTGCATAGGCTCCTTGCCTCCAAGCTTAGCTTTTAGGAAAACAATGGATAGTGATTCTAATATCGAGTGGGTAACCCTTTTTGGGTTTTGTTGACACCAATTTTTGACACACCTTGAGCCTGAGACGAAACCTAATGATGTAGTATCAAGAATCGAGATCGTGTGAAGAAGGTTGCTTGTCAAAGTGATTACTTTTGCTTTTGGATCGAGAAATTGCTATGGTTGTCTTAGCAATTAATGATATGGGTTTGTATTTTAATATAAAACATGTCAAAATGAATTTGGATCATTTTGGGCAATATTTGATGGTCCGAATGCAAATCGGGCCCGCAGGCGGTCGCCAGCTTAGTTGCAGCAAGTTGTAGGGCCCGTGCAAGACCAAGGCCAATTTAAGTTGTTTTCATAGTCAAAAGGAGTTTAGAAATAGTTTTAATGGTTTTTGGAAAATTTTGAGTCATTTTAGACGAATCAGATGCAAGAACGGGCACACGAGAGTCGACGGGCCTATTTGCAGTAAGCTGTTGGGCCCATAAGACAACCATTGGCTTATGGCTTCTTGCAAAAGCCATGTAGCTGCTTGCAAGGCCACATGGCCCGAGGAAGGGCAGCACGGCCTAAGTGTGGGCCATACAGCTTTGTGAAGGGACATATGGCCCTTCCACAAGCAGGCAAGCTCTGGGCCCATTCACACACGTCGCCGCTCGCCTCCACCACCCCCCGGTCTAATTTTTCTTCCATTTTGGAGATTTCAAGTATGTTTTTGTGCCAATTTAGCTTCTGAAAAGGTTCAAATTAATCTTTCTTTCAAGAATCAAAGGAGCAAAATTAAGTTTTATTTTTTTCTTCTTTTAAACTCTTATCAATAACATATCAAGAACGTTCTTAATAGTGTTATTGATAAAAAGGAGTATATCCAATCTAATCAAAGTTTGATTCAAAGTAAGAGCTTGACGATGAGTGACCTTCTTCAAGTATCGACCTTTTTGGCATTCAAAATTATCTATAAGATGAACGAAGCTTGAGGGTGATGTGCCGAGCCTTGGTATGTCTAGGTTTGAGTAGTTTCCTCTTCTCTTTTTATTTAACAATTATGTGAATTCATTGGGCATAATCACATGGATTGGTAATAATCCATGTGATCTTTCATTTCTTCTTTTCTTTGTAAAATCTATTTTTTAATATGAACTAAATTTGAATTAAGAATATGTGTTTATATGATATTTAACTTGTTTAATTGAAAATCTAATCAATTTGAACTAAAAAAAAAACTTAGAAAGAATGCTTAGTTCCCTTTTGCATGAAATTCATGTTTCTGTTTCTAGCTACTATTTTGTTGTTTTTTCTTACTTTAAAAATCATTTTGATTGAATTTGAAACACTTAGAATCATTAGGATTAGTTTTTGAATCATTTAGGATGAAAAAGTGCCAAAAATCCCTTCAGAAAAGATGGAAAATTTATTTAAAATCAGATGGGTGTTTAGAGTCAGGTCAAAAGGGCCATGTGGCCCTTGAGAAGAGCCACATGGCTCTTCCTTGTCTCTTGCAGGACTAAGAAAAGCCATATGGCTCTTCGTAGGACCACACGACCCTATAAATGCCATGGAGGCATTTTCTTATGCCATGGAGGCACTTTCTTGTCTTCCTTGCTTTGTTTCTTGATTTTTATGTCCATTTGATGCTTCAAATTGTATGTAAATATCAATATGGCATGAATAGATGAACAAAACCTAGGATGAATGGCTACATGATGTTTTTTATCATTCAAAATCATGTTAGGATTAAAAATGTCAAAGTTAAACTTGGTTTTGCATAATTGTTGGTATAATACCTAGTTTAGGTTCTAAACTTAAAAATTGTCACATCTCGATTTTGGAACATGACGGTCCTAGGATGCAGGAGATGCCAGAGGCGATCAGTACCTGTAGAATCTAATATCACATACTATATTCAATTACTATCAAATTATTAATCAATTACTTAATTAGTATCCATTCTGGCATTATGTAGTCTATCTGTAATTCATTCTTCAATTGGCTATAATTATCATCATCACATGCCATAATAACAATCAAAGTCCATATTATGCCATATTTACATAATTATAGTCTAACTATTCCATTTATACAATTCCATGGAGCAACTAAATATAAACATAAATACAATGTCAAAAATATTTACACTGTCACTACAAACTCTGCAGGAATCCATAAGGAACCAAAAGTCGGGATTCTGCCTCCTATTCTACACCTGTAAAGGGAAAACAACTAATGAGATGCGTATTAAATACTCAGTGAATCTAATATGTATCATCCAAAGGAAATGGCTAGGATAACAATAAATAATGAAAAGGTAAACAATAAATATTAAGTTGCACACTGATTACAAAATAAGAGATTAGATTACAGTAGAAAAGTACAGAATCAGTGAATAGGTCAATAAAGCTCATATCATGTAAATAAGACAAATGGAGGTCCATGAACACGTATAACGTATGTCAATCACATATCAATATACATAAGATTGATTAGGTCTTATGACTAGGACAGTTAAACCTTCCCAGCTAGAGTATCCAGTATACAATGTGCACATTGCCGATGATATTTACCCGCTACCTCGTCGGTAAGAAAGCTTTGTCAAATCACATTAGAACCAATATAATCATGGAAATAAGTCAATGATATCAATATATGACAATGGCCTGATCAATAAACAATAGCTCGTGAATAAATCAAATAAGACTGCAAATAAGCAATAAGAGGTAAGTAAAAAATAGCAGTAGGTTTAGCAATTAACATTGAGTTGGAACATAGGACAGTCATCAATGATCAAATGGTTGGCACAATTGGCTAGCCAATGTCACTAGCGACAATGGCATTCAAATGGTAGGCCTATGGATGAAATAAATGGCAGGCCTATGGCAAATAAACTAGGCATTTCATCAAACACATGGTGTGCAATATTGAATGGACAATTTGACTAGGTTATGATGCAACGTTGACATTTCCCATATAATCAACAACAAGCTCTCAATCAAAGTAACATAATAGGTGATAGATATCCATTAATAAACGTCCTTCAAAGGATCAAATAGGCATGTGAATTAAGAAGAAAACCAAGCAAAATTCATGTGATGAATAGTGCCTATATAGTTCGGCCAAAATGGTGTTCACCAAAATGAATTCCAAACTTCATTCCAATGCATAAGGCATGTTAAATGATGTATATTAAACGCACCTCACACTTCAAATCACCTTGGAAAATTGATTTGCCATCAAAATCTCTAAAGAAGGAAAAATTGGCAATCTTCTAATTCTTGATTTTCTACATCAAACCAACCATAAAATATTCATCCATTAGCCTCCAATTAATATATTCTAAGCTAATTAAATATTAACTATCATCAATTTAGAGTTTTACTTCATACAACTATAACACCTTAGTTAAAACCTAGAACCTGAACCATGAAGGGTTGATTAGGGAAATTTTGCCTTAACTTAGATGTTATGAATTGCTATGTGTTTATGCTTAAATTTGACATGTATGCATGTTATATGATGTATTTTTATGAATAGAGAGGGTTTAAAGGCTGTTACGAAGCAATCGGGTAAAATTGAGTTTTTGGTGAACTGGGGGCAAAATGGTCATTTCACACCCCTTGAGCTTTTTATGGAAATTAACATTATATTTGATGATAAAAGAGAATATTATGACATGAAAATAGAGGTATAATGATCAAATGAATTATTGTTGGAAAGTTAAAGCCAGTAGAAAGCAATTCCGAGAAAAGCTGCTCGGATAGGGCTCCAACTCGAACTAGGGATCCAATTTGAACTAGGGGTAGTTTAGTCTTTTTCTTTGGATTATGGACTTATTTGGTGAATGCAAGCCTATGGTATTATTTTAGGCTAACCTAAATCAAACCATTGGATGAAAAGGTCAAGAATTGAATGGTTAGTAAGCTAGGTTTCACAATTTTTACCATAATCTCAATGTATAGGATAACACCATTGATATTTAGTTGGATTTTTCCATCCTCTTCATCTTCCTTAGCCATTTCACCATTCAAACTTTCTCTTTCCTCCATTTGAAGTTTCGGCCACCATTATTCTATGTCAAACAAAGTTTTTTTCTTTTATTTCTTGATTCAAACTTGCTAATTCCATCATTCTAAACACAAATATATCCTTAGATTCAAAGAAAAACCAAGAAAAGTTGATAAATCAAAGCTTTGAAGTTTTCAAAGAACTATTGGAAAAGTAAGTGATTTTACCATTCTTTTGGTTTAATTATGTTCT
>CANXYC011103273.1:0-20037 GCA_948193065.1 Aleurites moluccanus | reverse complement strand
AAAAAGGGTATTAAATGTGATATGTATGCTATAGTATGAGATGAATAAGGGAATAGAAGTGTTGATTGTGCAGGTTGTGTTATTGTGAATATGAAGAGAGGGATTTGAATCCTGGGATAGATTGTAGAAGTAGGGAAGTTACGGCGAATTTTCTGTAGAAATACATAATAGAGTTCTACGGGTTTAGGTGGCCTTATGCCTTCCCCATACCCTAGAACCGTCACATTTCCTAAAATTGGGATGTGCCATTTATAAAGTGTAAATTTTATAAATTTTTATACTACAAACCTTAATATTTTATAAAAAAGTGAAAATTATTGTAAAAAAATGTTGATATTTTAACAAAATCGTTGATATTTAAAACGAGATAACTATAAATTCTAATATTTTGTAAAAAAATGGAAAATTTTATAAAGAAGGCTTGTATTGTGTAAATCATACAGTTTATAAAATTTTACACTGAAAATCTCAATTTTCTGTAAAAAAGTAAAAAATTTTGTAAAAATGGCTTAAATTTTCTAAATCCTATAATTTACACAATTTTATACTAAAATTCCAGCCATTTTGTAAAAAATTACAAAATTGTGTAAAATTGTCTTACATTTTGTAAATCGAACTATTTACAAAATTTAACTCTGCAAATCCTAATATTTTATAAAAAAATTGTAATATTTTGTAAAAAATTTTAAACTTTTGTGAAAAGGGCTTATATTTTATAAATCGTATAATTTATAAAATTTTACACTATAAATTTATATATTTTGTAAACATATGCAAAATTTTATAAAAATTGCTTGTAATTTGTAAATCGTATAATTTATAAATTTTTACACTACAAATAAAAATATTTATAAAAAATGGGAAAATTTTATAAAAAGGGCTTATAGTTTGTAAATCGTATTATTTATAAAATTTAATACTACAAATCACAAAATTTTGTAAAAAAATACAAAATTTTGTAAATACGGCTTATATTTTGTAAATCTTACAAATTTCAAAATTTTACACTATAAATTCTAATATTCTGTAAAAAAGTGTAAAATTTTATAAAATCACCTTATATTTTGTAAAACGTACAATTCACAAAATTTTACAATACAGATCCCAATATTCTGTAATAAAATGTACAATTTTGTACAAACGGTTTATATTTTATAAATCGTACAATTTATAAAATTTTACAATACAGATCCCAATATTCTGTAAAAAAAAATTAAAATTTTGTAAAAACGACTTATATTTTATAAATCGTATACTTTACAAAAATTTACTTTACAAATCCTAATATTCTATAAAAAAAGTGCATCATTTTGTAAAAAACGGCTTATATTTTATAAATCGTAACATTTACAAAATTTAACACTACAAATCCCAATATTTTGTAAACAATTTCAAAATTTTGTAAAAACAGCTTATATTTTGTAAATAATACAATTTATAAAATTTTACACTATAAAACTCAATATTTTATAAAATAAAATATAAAATTTTGTAAAAACATCTAATATTTTATAAATCGTAAAATTTACAGAATTACAAATTCCAAAATTTTGTAAAAAAATGAAAAATTTTATAAAAACGTCTTATATTTTGTAAATCGTATAATTTACAATATTTTACACTATAAATGTCAATATTTTATAGAAAAAATATAAAATTATGTAAAAATGACTTATATTTTATAAATTGATTAATTTATTCTTTTTCATTTCCTACAAATTTTTTTAAATTTCTTTTTTATTATTACTACTTCTTAATTAATAAAAATATTTTAAATTATTGTTTTACATTTTAATTTGGGAAATAATATTCCAAATTATAATTTTGGGTTTAATTTTTTTTATTCTTATTATTACTAATTTAAAAATTTCCTGCAAAATAATTTTTTCCAATAAATTACAATAAATTTTGTAAGATTATTACTTCTTTTTAAATTAAATTAATATTTTACAGTTTTTTTCCAATAAATAATTTGTCCAACATTATTCAACTTATTACTACTTCTAAAATTAAAAAATATTTTACATTATTTTTTTAAATTATAATTTCTCCAAAATTATTTCAACTCACAATTTTTAAAAATAATTCTTTTTTCATTTTATTATTTTCTGCCCACTATTTACCTCTCAATATTCTTTGACGGGAAACTATTATGATTAGTGTGGGAATACCTTATTAGTTAGATAATCCATTATTATAAATTGAATAAATTATTTTACTATAAACACATTATTTTTTTTAATTTCTAATTTAAATAAAAAATTACTTTAAATACCCATAGCAAAACTCAGTACAAATATAAACTTTTGGATCTCCTACAAGATTGCATGTAAAAGTAGATTGTAGGTATCTTTAGGTGTCAACTTTGTCATGTAAGTGATGTCTTTTCAGGGCAATTTCAATGACATCGTTTCAGATTTTTTCTAAAAGCATTTGCTTTTTTTTTTTTTTACTACGTGCAACTATACATTTTTATTTGCTGCACCGCCTGCTTTTGTGAAAGTGACATGAGGAGGCCTCTTATGGCCCTGTTGTTTGATCAAAGATTCCATATATGGTGATGCAATCTCTTTTAAGACCATTTCTTATTATTTTAACAAATAAAATATTAATAAAGCTTTATATATATAAGCTTAATTAAAATCAAGTTTGAACTTCTATATTTTTTTATAATGATTTCACATATTTTAAAATTTGGTAATTTTATTAGGAAGTTATTAATTTATTACTTATTACTAAAAGTTTATATGGATTTTTCTTATTCTTTATAAATGAATATGACACATGTTTATAATACTTTTTATAATTTTATGTTTATTTTCTTTTGAACTTAATCCTATAATATTGCTATAAATTAATAAAATCATGCAAGAAATTTTCAAATTATAATGTAATAAAATTACAAAAAATTTAAAAAATTTCAAATTATAATGTAATAAAATCACAAAAAATTTAAAAATTTTCAGTAATGTTTTCAACTTTTTTTTTTTTTTTTTTTTTTTTTTTTTGTAATTAAGCCATATATATATATATATATATAGTATTACCTAATTTATAATACCGTATTAACTGAATTTGAAATTAATTAAACAAGTTGTTAAATTAAATAATGAAATAAATTGTTAAAAAAATCTTAACTTTAATAATAATAATAATATAAAGATTGAATATTTAAATTAAGTTTTTAAATGTCATTCAAAATAAATAATTTGAGGGATGAGCTTTTGGATCATTGATATTAGAATATTTCCACAGTTAAAAAGTTGAATTTAAATTTTAATTGGTATCAAATGTTTTGAGAAAAAATAATAATAAATAACTAAAAATTTAAAGTACAAGGAAATTGAATTGGTTAATATGGTTGGATTGGACACACTGTATGTCCTAATGAGCTCATACTGAGAATTTTTATCTTCGAAGGAGAGACGAACAGAAGAGATTTCAAGTGTAAAACAAATTAGATTTCAAACTTCGACTCAATAGGACAAGTGAATAAGGGACTGAGTGGTCAAGAAGAATCTCTCTTAAGATCCGACACTCATACGTATATAATTGCAAAAGTTTTAATTTCATTTTATTAGTGATTAAATGCTCAATCATTGACCGATCACTTATGAAAGTAAAGCCAGACAAACATTTATGAATCGATTTTTTCCAACTTTCTTTTATCTAGTAGAAAAAGGATAAACACACTCATATGCTAGTGTTATAATTTTTCGTGGTTTCAATCAATTTTAAAGAGTGTTAAAAAAAAATAAAAATAAAATAAAATAAAGTGATAAACACCTTTTTCATATTGCATTTTCTTTATTTTCTTTATATTATTAAAACATGTGACATAATTTAAAATTAATAAAAATTAAATATACTAAAAAAAACTTCAATAACATTATCGTCATATTAATTAACTTTTAATATAATTTTATTTTTATATTTTTAAAACATATTTTGTCTTTTATATATATATATATATATATATATACAAGAACTTCACTCAATTTTGAATACAAAAAATCTCAATCTTCCAAAATTTCAATGATGTTATACTCATTTAATCTGAAAATACACCGAAAAATTATTGCACCAAACAATCCTCTATTTAAAATTTTTTAGCGTATTTCCACATAAAATTTGCAGCTAAAATTTTGAATAATACCTACAATTGATTTTAACAACACATATATAAGCGCGATTTAAATTCTCACAAATGGCAAGACAACTGGACTTTTTATTCATAGTTTTACTATTTTCACCAATAAAGTTACCTTGCAATTTACAACCCCAAACTAACATCATATAAAAATTCAAAATGTGAAATGAAAACAAAAACGAAAAAGAAAAATTAGTTTTTCTACATTATTTTAGTTACCAAACAGAATCATAGAGTGAACGAAATTAAGTGATAAAAACCAGATTTAGTTCTCAAAAACCACAAAGATTATATAAAACTCGAAGCTTTTGGACTTAAAAATCATATCAGAAAACGCCCACTCTGCAGTCGAAGAGTTGGCTTACAAATCAAACCCTAAAAGTCTAATTTTCCCACCTCTGAAACTATATTGAAATGATATGAACAAAAATTTAAATAAAGATATCACGAAGTGCAAAGAAAAAGAAAATCTCTAAATCTGAAGGTGTAAAGAAAGTAAGTGTTACATCCCAAAATCAAAGATGTGACGGTCTTAGGTCATGGGTAGGCGTAAGACCACAAAAAATTCATAGAACACACCAACCTAACTTGTGGCAACAACAAACAATATCTATATCCATTCACAATCTATCATCATAATTTAAGCATTATCAACCTGTAATATCATCCTTGTAACACCTAGTATTTGGAATGTTTAGAGTAGATGTGCTCACTTATGAATGTTAACATGTGTATGAGTATATGTGCATGATAGATAAGCTAGAATTTGTGGCAACAACAAACAATATCTATATCCATAGAACACACCAGTCTAACTTGTGGCAATAACAAACAATATCTATATCCATTCACAATCTATCATCATAATTTAATCATCATCAACCTGTAATATCATCCTTTAACACCTAGTATTTGGAATGTTTAGAGTAGATGTGCTCACTTATGAATGTTAACATGTGTATGAGTATATGTGCATGATAGATAAGCTAGAATTTGTCATGTTGAGCATAGATTACTCCTAGATTGGGTAGATATCAAGAGATGATATTATTTGAGGTAATAGACATGGTTAAGTATGAGTTTGTTGAGTTTGGATAATTTGGAATGAAGAAGCATGAGTTTCTCACCAGCAAGTCGTTCACGGACGTGAGGTATCTCTTCACGAACGTGAGGTATCTCTTCACAGTGAATCATCCTTCACGAGCGTGAGATATCATTCACCACTGTGATAAAATTTTATGTGTAAATTTTCCAGATCCTCATATTTGCATTCACAGGTGTGAAACATCTCTTCACTGCTGTGAAAATATTTCGAACCAAAATATAAATAATGACCTTTATGGCCGTGAAGCCTTCTTTACGGGTCTATAAATACCTGACCTCATTTCTTCTTCAGATTTCATTTATTTTCCCTCTCTACTTCATAAATACTCTTCAACCACCGTTAAAACTCATTAAATTTTCTCTTCTAATTATTATTTCAACTCCATAGACACAAGACACAAGAAACAAGAATCAAACATCCAAGAAACACCAAGATTTCAACTTCTAAAGAATTCTCCATTTCAAGGTATTTATTCTAAAACTCAATTCTAAGTTAAGAAAAGTAAATACATGGTTAGAATAGATGAATTAAAGTTAAGTATAGATGTTTAAAAGTATTAATTGGCATTCATTATGGATTATAAGTAAGATATACAAATTTAGAGTTTTCAGGTGAATAATAGCTATTCATCCCAATCTTCTACATTTCTTTAATAAGTGATTAGATTAAAGTTAGAAAATATGTTAGGATTCTAAAAGATGATTAGAATCATAAGAATTTATCATGTATGAGAATTATTAGGTAAAATCCTAATTTGAGTATTTGGGGATTTGACATAGAAGAGGAAAACTCAAGGGAATAGAAAAGATTATGGTATATATAAGTAATTGAGAGATTTACAAGGATAATTTGCTTTGAGGTAAGTATAAACATTGCACATGCATGTTGTTCTTTGAATTGATTGTTCAATTCTTCTCAATGTATATGTATTCAATAACCATATTATGAAATATTGTATTGCTAGCTTATTCAATGAATTTCTCATGGTGTTCCTAAATTGATGATAACTTATTCTATGAAATCACCTTAAATGATGTGAATGACTTGGTCATTCTTCCTTAGACCAAGTTCATACGAAACTTAGATGCTAATTTGAAAGAATTCATGTTTATATATTGATGATCTTGTGGCCAATATGATTCTTTGAGAAATCCAAGCTATATGACCTTATGATATGCATATGTATAGAACGCTTTTCCCAATGAAAGTAAATTCATTGGTCCAATATGCACTTTGGGAGATTAGTTGATAGGATTTTTATCAGTGTTTCACCTATAGGGGGTCATAAGCTCTAAGCATATGCTCGGCCAAGCATTTGTGATCTAATAAGGCTGCAAGGCTACTAATGCATTATGATTTTATCAGTTTTATCTTATGATTTGTTTTATAGTATTATTCTATTATGAGCACTTATGTTTGCAAGTGTAGATCTATGATACTTCCATACCTAAGTTCTTTAGCTTAACCTATGTATTGTATATTTATATCTTACTAAGTTGAAGACTCACTCCTCTTATGTGTATTTCAGGTGATAGTGTGGCTCGAGAGAGAGCTAATACAAAAGACAAAGCTTCTTGATCCTTTTCTCTAAGAAGACTCTATGTAATTATTTTAATGAGCCATATTTTGTATTAATGTAATTATATATGTATGAGGAGTATACTCTAGAGCTCCATAGTTAAATATTGAGAATGATATTATTTTGATGTCTAGATTGACATATTTATGGATTGTCCCTTGTTCCTTATTGATGTGAGATGTATCTTTTGATCGATAAGGAATAAGAGCAAATCATATGAAGATATATATTGAAATGCATGAATGATGATTATATGATTCATAGATTATCTATGCTTAATGATGTATATGTATATGTATATGAGATCCAACTTATGGGTGTTCTACGAGTTTATAGTGGCCTTAAACTTACCTTTGCCCTAGGACCATTACACCACTGGTGTTGGGCTGTGGCAAAGGTGGTATCAGAGCTATAGTTTTATAGTCCTTAAGATAGAAAGATAGATAGATGTACATGAGCCCTAGTCTGAGTATTGATTAATATAACTACGAAGCATAAGATTTATGTCTCTTCTATGTTCTATCTTCCTTAGGTATAAATATGCGTTAAGTGTGCATAGTGAGTCTGATCTTTTTTGTTTTCTTATAAGTATAGAAGAGGATAAGGTCGAGGTCATCCTAGGTGAGATTTTCCTTTAGATGAGAGTTTTGCAAGTGGGAATGGAAGTGGTGAGTTCCTCTAGTGCCACAAGTGGATATGGCTAATATGGCTCAACAATTAGAACTGCTACAAATGAACTATACAATGGTAGCTGAGTTCATTACACAGCAAAGACAGCAACAGGTACCTCCTATACAGGCTCTAGAGATTTTTTTCCCTCTAGCAGTACCACCACCAGTTGTACCTCAAGTAGAGGAGGTATCATTCGAGAGGTTTCTTAAGCTAAAGTCCTCAGAGTATAAAGAGGAGGTGGATCATACTGATTTCCTAGAAGAAATTAAAGAGAAAATACATATTTTGTGGATTTTTGATAGGAGAGCCATAAAGTTTGTTGGCTATCTGATGAAAGATGAGGCTAAAGAATGGTTTAAGAGAAGCATTTCTGGTATATTATAAGGTAATGAGGATCTTTCATGAGAGAGGTTCAAGAAATTAGTGCTGAATAAATTTCTTTCAGAGATCATAAGAGAAGCAAAATCTATTGAGTTTGAGAGATTGGTTCAGACTTCTAGTATGAGTGTTTCAAAGTATGCTAAGTAGTTTAGTCAGTTGAGCAAATTTGCTTCAGTTTTAGTGCCTACAGAAGCGGTGCGGATTCAGAGATTCAATAGAGGATTAGTGGCTCCATTATTTAAACTCTTAGCTACTTTTGAGTTTGACTCTTACTCTAAGCTTATGAATAAGGCTAAAGTGATTGAGAATATATAGATGGAAGCCAAATCTGAGAGAGCAAAGAAAAAGAATGTTAAAATGGGCAGTTCTTCTATGAAAGAGAGTGGGATGAAAAGTATGGAAATGACTCATCAGTCAACTCCTTAAAGTTAGCACAGAGGACCTTTAGAGAGACCTCAGCAAAGTCAAATTACTCTTGGACCCACTTCTCATATGAGCTATGGTATAACCAGTTCTACACCACCTAGGACTACAAATCCTTTGTGTCTTATGTGTGATAAACTTCATAGAGGACCTTGTTATTACAGGACATGAGTATGTTATGGATGTGGACAACAAGGTCATTTACTTAAGAATTGTCCACAATCATCCTTTGGAGTTAGACCTTAGACTTCTCATAGTACAGTTCAAATGGATAGGGAAAGGAGTGTTGGTAAGTAGCCAAGTATGGGGAGAGGCATTTTAGGCAGGACTCTAGAAGCTAGCAGAGGGTCAGGATAGCATGTGGCTCATGCATCAGGGTCATCTCTTATGGGTAGAGGCAGAGGGAGAGTATTTGCTTTGGCATAGCATAAGGCCAGACATCCAACACGGTTGTTACATGTGTTCTTTTGATCTAAGCTTTGAATGCTAAAGTATTGTTTGATTCGAGAGCTATGCATTCATTTGTGGCATCAAGTTTTGCTAAGAAATTACATGTGCCATGTAGGTTGCTTGAAAACATTTTGGTCATTTCTACTCCCTAAGAGGAAGAGATTGAAGTCTAGAACTTTTGTCCTTCATGTGTGGTTAGAGTAAATGGCAAGAGCTTGAATGTAAATTTGATTGAATTGTTTGTGTTAGAGTTTGATATAATTTTGGGCATAGATTGGTTATCCAAGCACTATGCTACCATGGATTGTAATGGAAAAAAGATAGTTTTCAAACCACCTTTAAGTGAGGAGTTTGAATTCCAAGGAGAGAGGAGCGAAGTACCATATAATATGATATCTGTCATTAGAGCGAGAAGTTTGTTAAGGAAGGGTTACCAAGGGTATTTGGATTATGTCCCAGATACTCGAAAGAAAGTTAAAGGCATATAATATATTTTAGTAGTTAGTGAGTTTTTGAACGTATTTCCTAAAGAGTTACCAGGGTTGCCACCGGATAAAAAGATAGAGTTCGGTATCGAGTTGTTACTTGGCACGAGTCCGATTTCTATTTCTCCCTACCATATGACACCAATTGAGTTGAAAGAATTGAAGTTCCAGTTGCAAGATATGCTTGACAAGGGATTCATTAGACCTAGTAGTTCACCTTAGGGTGCACAAGTGCTCTTTGTGAAGAAGAAAGATGGTTCGATGAGATTGTGCATAGATTACAGGTAGTTTAACAAGGTTACCATTAGGAACAAGTATCCTTTGTCAATGATAGATGATTTGTTTGACCAATTGCAGGGTGCTAGTCATTTCTCCAAGATATATTTGAGGTCGGGTTATCATCAGTTGAGAATTCAAAATGAGGACATATCGAAGAAGGCTTTCCAGACCAAATATAGACACTATGAGTTCTTAGTGTTACCATTTGGATTGACTAATGCACCAGTTGCATTTATGGACTTGATGAATAGATTGTTCAGGCCATTTTTTATCAAGTTTGTCATTGTATTCATAATGACATTCTTGTATATTCTAAGAGCAAGGAAGAGCATGAAGAACACCTCCATATTGTATTGTAGACTTTAAGGGAATATGAGTTGTTTGCCAAGTTCTCTAAGTGTGAGTTTTGGCTTAATAATGTTTGTTTCTTTGGGCATATAGTGAGCATGAAAGGACTTAAGATTGATCTGAAGAAAGTGGATGCAATCCTTAATTGGCTTAGACCCACTAATATTTTTGAAGTTATAAGTTTTTTGGGTTTGGCAGGGTATTATAGAAGGTTTGTGCAAGACTTTTCCAAGATTGCAATGCCTTTGACTAAGCTTACTCATAAGCAAGTGAAATTCCAATGGATGAATGTTTGTGAGAGAGTTTCCACAAGTTAAAGACTTGTCTTACCACGACACCTGTTCTAGCCCTACCGTCAGAAGAAGGAGGATATGCAGTGTACTGTGATGCATCGAGAGTGAGAATTGGATGTGTGCTTATGTAGCATGGTAGAGTAATAGCCTAGACAGTTAAGGAAACATGAGGTGAATTACCCTACACATGATCTTGAGATGGTTACGGTTGTATTCGCATTAAAGATATAGAGACACTAGTTATATGGAGAGAAATGTGACATATCATGATAGTTTTAAGTATATTTTCCAATAGATGGATCTTAATCTCAGGTAGAGGAGATGGATGGAGTTACTAAAAGATTATGATTGTGAAATTTTGTATCATCCAGGAAGAGCTAATGTGGTAGCGGATGCTTTGAGCAGGAAATCTTTGGGAAGTTTAGCCCATATCCATGTAAGTCAGAGAACACTAGTGAAGGAGGTGCAAAGTTTGCATGATATGGGGATTATATTGGATTTATCTAATATGGGTGTGCTTTTGGCTCATTTCCAAGCTAAGCCAATACTTATTGATCAAATAAGAGAAGCATAAGATAATGATCCTCAGTTGGTGAAGGTAAAGAACGATGTGGAAAAGGAAAGAGCTCTAGGCTTTGCTATAGTTAATGGTGGATGGATTAAGATATATGATTCTCAAGGAAGCCCATTATTCCAACTACATCATGCATCCAGGTGCAATGAAAATATACCACGATATCAAGAGTTCTTATTTGTGGAGTGAAATAAAAAAGGATATTGCAAAGTTTGTGGCTTAGGGTTTGACTTGTCAGCAAGTTAATTTAAACATCAGAAGCCTTAAAGACTACTTCAATAGTTGTTATTGCTAGACTGGAAATGGGAGAGAGTGACTATGGATTTTGTGGTTGGATTGTCGAGAACTTTAAGAGGTCATGATTCGATATGGGTTATTATTGATAGATTGACCAAATTAGCTCATTTCTGGCCAATCAAAACAACTTATATAGCTTTCCAGTATGCACATATATATATTGATGAGATTGTCAGGCTTCATGGAGTTCCAGTTTCGATCATCTTCGATAGAGGTACTCAGTTTACCTCAAGATTTTAGCAAAAGTTACAAGAGTGTTTGGGTACACAGTTTAATTTCAGCACAACATTTCATCCGTAGATGGATGGGCAATATGAGAGGACCATACAAACTCTAAAAGACATGCTGAGAATGTGCATTATAGACTTTGGAGGAAATTGGTATACGCACTTGCCATTGATAGAGTATTTCTATAATAATAACTACCATTCAATGATCCAGATGTCTCCTTATAAAGCTCTATATGATAGGAAGTGTAGATCTCACTTGTGTTGGGATGATGTTAGGGAGAAGCATATCGAAGGAATTGAGTTGATAACATATAAGTTCCAAAAGATACCACTCATTCGAGAGAGATTAAAAATGGTTTTCAGTCGCCAAAAGAGTTATGCCGACCAAAGAGAAAAGACCTTCAGTGTTTCGTTGGAGATCTAGTGTTCTTAAAGATCTCACTAATGAAAAGAGTTATATGGTTTGGCAAGAGAGGCAAGTTATCTCCACGATTTATTAGGCCGATTCATATTTTGAGTAAGGTTGGAGAGGTCTTATATAGGGTAACTTTGTAGCCTAACATGGATTGTGTACATTCGGTATTCCACGGTTTGATGCTTCAGAAGTACGTCGCCAATCCTTATCATGTGCTACAAGTTCCGACAGTGAACCTTCAGTAAGACTTGACGTATGACGAGATTCTAGTTGCCATTATGGACTGATTGATCAAAAGACTGCGGAATAAAGACATAGCGATGGTTAAGGTCCTATGGAGAAATCAAACAGTAGAAGAGTGCACTTGAGAGAGTGAGCAAAGCATGCAGGACAAGTACCCCCATCTATTCCAAGAGCAAGTAAGTCCTAAAATTTGAAGATGAATTTTCTTAAGGAGGGGAAAATGTAATACCTAGTATTTGGAATGTTTAGAGTAGATGTGCTCCTTATGAATGTTAACATGTGTATGAGTATATGTGCATGATAAATAAGCTAGAATTTGTCATATTGTGCATAAATTACTCCTAAATTGGGTAGATATCAAGAAATGATATTTTTGAGGTAATAAACATGGTTAAGTATGAATTTATTAAGTTTGGATAAGTTGGAATGGAAAAGCATGAGAAAATCTCACTAGTAATCCTTTCACGGGGCGTAAGGTATCTCTTCATGGGCGTGAAACATCATTCACCACCGTGATAAAATTTTCTGTGTAAATTTACCAGATCCTCAGATTTGCCTTCACGGGTATAAAACATCTCTTCATGGCCATGAAAAATATTTTGAACCCAAATATAAATAATAGCCTTCAAGGCTGTGAAGCCTCTCTTAATGGATGTGAAGATACTGGTCTATAAATATCCGACCCCATTTCTTCATTTTTTAGATTTTATTTATTTCATCCCTTTCTCTCTATACTTCATAAATACTCTTCAACTACCCTTAAAACTCATTAAATTTTCTCTTCCAATTATTATTTCAACTCCATAGACACAAGGAACAAGAATCAAAAATCCAAGAGACACCAAGATTTCAACTTCTAAAGAATTCTCCATTTAAAGGTATTTGTTCCAAAACTCAATTCTAAGTTAAGATAAGTTAATGCATGGTTATAACAGATGAATATAAGTTAAGTATAAATGTTTAAGAGCATCGATTGGCATTCACTATGGATTATAAGCAAGATATATAGATTTAGCGTTTTTGGATGAATAGTAGCTATTCATCTCAATCTTTTACATTTCTTTAGTAAGTGATTAAATTAAAGTTAGAAAACATGTTAGGATTCTAAAAGATTATTAGAATCATAAGAATTTATCATGTATGAGCATTATTGGGTAAAACCCTAAATTCAGTATTGGAGATTTGACATAGGAGAGGAGAACTTCAGGGAATATAGAAGATTATGGTATACACAAGTAATTGAGAGATTTACAAGGATAATTTGCCTGGATGTAAGTATAAACATTGCACATATATGTTGTTCTTTGAATTAATTGTTCAATTCTTCTCAATGTATATGTATTCAATATCCATATTATAAAATATTGTATTGTTAGCCTTTTCAATGAATTTTCCATGATGTTCCTAAATTGATGATAACTTGTTCTCTGAAATCACCTTAAATGATGTGAATGATGTGGTCATCCTTCCTTGGACCAAGCTCATGCAAAACTTAGATGCTAATTTCAAAAAAATCATGTTCATATGTTGATGGTCTTGTGACCAATGTGATTTTTTGAAAATCTAAGCTATATGACCTTATGATATGCATATGTATAGAATACTTTTCACAATGAGAATAAATTAATTGGCCTAATGTGCACTTTGGAAGCCCAGCTGATAGGGTTTTTATCAATATTCTACCTAGAGGGGGCCATGAACTTTAGGCATATGTGACATGATAAGGTATCAAGGCTACTAATGCATTATGATTTTATCAGTTCTATCTTATGATTTATTTGATAGTGTTATTTTATTGTGAGCACTTATGTTCTTTGCAATTATAATCCTATGATACTTCCATACCTAAGTTTTGTGGCTTAACCTATGTATTGTATGTTTATATCTTACTAAGTTGAAAGCTCACTCCTCTTCTGTGGATTTCAGGTGATAGTGTAACTCAAGAGAGAGCTAATATAGAAGATAGATGTCACGTCCCACTTTCGGAACGCGACGGTCCTAGGGTACGGGTTCACTTAAGGTTACCGGATACCCGTAGAACCCAATAACAATCCAATTATCAATTACTCATTCTTAACTCATTTATTAATATTTAAATTCCATTTATTACTTATTAAATTTATAAAATTTTTGATAAAGTCTCCTTTATAATTTTAATGTTATTCCCGACCCAAAATGGTCTTTCCAAATTTATACAGCCTACACAAAGATTAATTTTTTACACTCCCACTAATTTGCTATCCTTATACCCGCAACTTCATAATTCACATAATCATGTAAAACACTTCTATATGCTTATTCCATTTATAATATGACTCAGTCTATATTAATACATTATCAATATTAATATTTTTATCATTAGCATATATAATACCATATTCATTTTACTATCAGTTATTATTTTAATTCAATATCAGTTAATATATATATGTATACAAACTATCTAATTTTCATAATATACCCCATGGAGCTCTAAAGTATATATAGACTAATTTCATAAAAGAAATTTACATTGAAGTCATCAGGTATCCCAAGTATGGAGGAAGAAAACTGTCTTGGGATTAGCTTATAGTACTTCTTTCCTGTAAAAATTATTAAAGAAATCACGGGTGAGTATTAAAATATTCAGTGAGTATGTATACATTATTAAACAAGTAATATATAGGTATATAATAACAAAATATATTAATGAAAGTTAAGTGTCAATGAATACAATGAAAGATATTAGTATATCAAATTCGCATGTCAAAGGTTAATTAATTGCACACCAAATGCCAATTGGAATTTGGAACAGGTAATAATGATATCAAAGATACACTATAGTAGATGAAGGAATAAATATCAATGGTAAGCAAAAAGAATTAAGGTTAACATAGGAATCATATTTTTATTCATATGTAGAAAAGACATATATTAGGCCTGGAACACATAACATTAGCATGTAAATTACGTAAGGCGGGCCAGACCTCACGGCTAGGACAAGTCCCTTCCTAGCTAGGGTAAACACTGTATAGAAGTCATTGTGTACAATGCCAGCGGTACTTACCTACTACCCTATCACCGACGCCATCGGATAGAGAGATAAAATTCGGTATAGAGTTGCTACTTGGCACCAATCCAATAGAATTTGATATCTATTCCTCCTTATCTTATGACACCAATTGAGTTGAAAGAATTTAAAGTCCAATTGCAAGACATGTTTGATAAGGGATTTATCAGACCTAGTAGTTCACCATAAGGTTTATCAGTGCTCTTTATAAAGAAGAAAGATGGCTCTATGAGGTTGTGTATTGACTACAGACAGCTCAACAAGATTACCATCAGAAATAAGTATCCCTTGCCAAGGATAAATGATTTGTTTAATCAGTTACAGGGTGCTAGTCATTTCTCCAAGATATACTTGAGGTCAGGCTATCATCAATTGAGGATTCAGAATGAGGATGTATCGAATATGGCTTTTTGAACCAGGTATGGACACTATGAGTTTCTAGTGTTGCCATTTGGGTTGACTAATGCACCAGCTGCTTTCATAAACCTGATGAATAGAGTGTTCATACCATTTCTAGACAAGTTTGTCAATATGTTTATCGATGATATTCTTATGTATTCTAAGAGTAAATAAGAGCATGAGAAACATCTTCGGATTATATTACAGACCTTGAGAGAGCATCAGTTCTTTGATAAGTTCTCCAAGTGTGAATTTTGGCTTAATAGTGTTTGTTTTCTTGGGCATATGGTGAGTAAATAAGGGCTTAAGGTTGACCTGAAGAAAGTGGATGTGATTCTTAATTAGGCTAGACCCATAAATGTTTTAGAGATTATAAGTTTCTTAGGTTAGGTAGGCTATTATAGGAGGTTTATGCAAGATTTTTTCAAGATTACCGTACCTTTGACTAAGCTTACTCAGAAGCAACTGAAATTCCAATGAACGGATGCATGTGAAGGGAGTTTCCATAAGCTGAAGACTTGTCTCACCACGACACCTGTTTTAGCTCTACCATTAGGTGAAAGAGGATATGTGGTGTATTGTGATGCATTGAGAGTAAGACTTGGACGTGTGCTTATTCAGCATGGTAGTGTAATAACTTATGCATCTAGACAACTGAGGAAGCATGAAGTGAATTACCCTACGCATGATCTTGAGATGGCAATAGTCGTATTTACCTTGAAGATATGGAGACACTATATATATGAAGAGAAGTGTGAGATCTTTATAAATCATAAGAGTTTGAAATATATCTTTCAATAGAAGGATCTCAATCTTGGGCAGAGGAGATGGATGGAATCATTAAAATACTATGATTATGAGATTTTGTACCATCCAGGAAAGGCTAATATGGTGACAGATGCTTTCAAGAAGAAATCTTTGGGGAGTTTGACCCATATTCAAGTTAATAGAAGATCTCTGGTGAGAGAGATGCAGAGTTTGTAGGACATAGGGATTATATTAGATTTGTCAAAATCAAATATACTTTTGTCCCATTTTTAAGTCAAACCAGTACTTATTAATCAGATCAGAGAAGCACAAGATAAGGATTCTCAATTGGTGAAGCTGAAGAATGATGTGGGAACAAATAAAGCTCTAGGCTTTGGTATAGTTGATGGCACACTTAGATTGGGCAATAGATTATATGTTCCAGCGGTGGATGGATTAAGAGATGTGATTCTCAAGGAAGCCCATCATTACAATTATAATATGCATCCAGGTACAACGAAGATGTACCACGACATCAAGAGTTCTTACTAGTAGAGTGGAATGAAAAAGGATGTTGCAGAGTATGTGGCTAAGTGTTTGACTTTTCAGTAAGTTAAGTTCAAACATCAAAAACCTTCAGGACTACTGCAACAGTTGTCATTGCCATAATGGAAGTGGAAGAGAATAACTATGGATTTTGTGGTAGGACTGCTAAAGACTTCAAAATGACATGATTTGATTTAGATCATTGTGGATAGATTGACAAAGTCAGCTCACTTTTTTCTAGTCAATATGATCTACACGACTTTTCAGTATACATAGATATACGTTGATGAGATAGTGACACTTCATAGGATTCCAATTTCAATCATCTCAGATAGAGGTACTCAGTTCACTTCGAGATTTTAACAGAAATTACAAGAGTGTTTGGGTACACAACTCTATTTTAGCACATCATTTCATCCTCAGACGGATGGGCAATCAGAGAGGACCATCTAAACTCTATAAGATATGTTGAAAATGTGCATTCTAGACTTTGTAGGGAATTGGAATACTCATTTTCCATTGATAGAGTTTGCCTGCAATAACAGTTATCAATTGACGAATCAGATGTCCCCTTATGAGGCTTTGTATGGCAGAAAGTGTATATCTCCCCTGTATTGGGATGAAGTTGGATAGAAGCATATTGAAAGACCCAAGTTAATATGATGTACGTCAGAAAAGATATTGCTCATCAATGAGAGATTGAAGATAGCTTTCAATCGCCAAAAGAGCTATGCAGATCCAAAAAGGAAAGACCTTCAATTTTCTATTAGAGATCTAGTGTTTCTAAAGATCTCACTTATAAAAGGAGTTCTATGATTTGGCAAGAGAGGAAAGCTATCTCAACAATTTATTGGACCCTTTGAGATTTTGAGCAAGATTGGAGAAGTCTCATATAGGTTAGCATTACCACCTAATATGGATAGTGTACATCCGATATTCCACGCGTCGATGCTTCGGAGGTATGTCACCGATTCTTCTCATGTGCTGCAAGTTCAAATAGTAGACCATTAGCAAGATTTAACGTATGAAGAGATTTCAGTCGCCATTGTGGATTGAATGATCAAAAGACTATGGAATAAGGATATAACAATGGTCAAGGTCCTATGGAAGAACCAACTCATGGAAGAGTGTAATTGGGAGAGTGAGCAAAACATGAAAGACAAGTACCCCCATTTGTTTTAAGAGCAAGGTAATTCTTAAAATTCAAGGACAAATTTTGTAAAGGTGGGGAGAATCTAATGCTCGGTGCTAGGGTTATAAGGTTGAAAATGTGTGTATTAGATTTACTTGTGTTTTGTTTGATGCATGTTAGATGATTTCATATGTGTATATGCCTGATAGATGCTTTAAGAATGTATGTTGAGTATAGATTACTCTTATAATCGATTTATTATGGTACATGATGAGTTATGCTTGAGTTTGAAGTGTTACGCATATTTTAGTTTAGTTGTTTGAGTTTTGGATAAGTTAGAATGGAGAAACTTGTTAGATTCCCACTTAGCAAACTCTTCACGGGCATGAAGCATGTTTTCATGGACGTGAAGCATTCTTTACGGGTGTGAGAAACCTTTCACCACCGTGAGAATATTTTCTGTATGATTTTCAAGTTTCTTCATATTTGCCTTCACAGGCGTGAAGCACCCATTCACAACCATGAAAATGCTTTCGATCCCAAGCGTGAATAGTGGCCATCACGGCCATAAAGCCTCTCTTCACGGGCTTAAAGACTCGAGCTTATATATACTCGAACCTCATTTCTTCATTTTCGACTCTTATATTTCGTCTTCCATTCTCTCTTTCTTCATATCTACACTTCCACCACCCATTCACTCATTAAATTGTCCTTTTAAACATTTATTACATCTTAAATAACCCAAGATTCAAGAATCAAACCTCCGAGAATACTAAGATTATAGATTTCTCAAGAATCTCCATTTCTAAGGTTTCAAGATATTTACTCCAAACTCATTTCTAAGATCAAGTTAATTTAATCCATGGCTAGAATAGATGAATATAAATTATTTATGAGTATTAAAAGGAATTTATTATGGATTATATGAAAGATTCATGGATTTAGAATTTTTGGGTGAATAGTAGTTATTCATCCCAATCTTTTATATTCTTCTAAAAGATTATTACATTGATGTTAGAAATCATGTTTAGACTCTTAAAAATGTTTATAATCATAAGGATTTATTTTGTATGAGTATGTTTGGGCAAAACCCTAATTTTAGATATTTGGAGATTTTGATTTAGGAGAGAAGAACACAAGATAATGGAAGGATTAATTCTTACTCAGGTGTTTGAGTGAATTAGTAAGGATAATTGCTTTGAGATAAGTATGAATAATGTATATGCATGTTACTCCTTATGAGATATATTGTTAAATCTCCATATATGTTCTTCATGATATGAAATACATGTTTAATAACCTATTCAATAAATTCTTTCTTGCCTTCTATATGTAGTCACTTTGTATGTTGGAAATGACTTAGTTATTTCTCTTTGGACCAAGTTTATAATGAAACTTAGTTGTGTAAATTAAAAATATATATGTTTATATGTTTGATGGTTTTATGACCAAAATGTTCTTTGAGAATTCCAAGCTTTACGAACCCATGAATATGTATAGAATGCTCTTCTCAATGAGAGTAAATTCATTGGTCAAATGTGCACAATGGAAACCCAACTGATAGGATTTTTATCAGTGTTCCACCTAGAGGGGGCCATGAACTCTAGATATATACTCAGCCAAGCATATGTGTAACGACAAGGTAGCAAGGCTATCGATGTATTTTCATGATATCAGTTCTATCACATGATATGATTTGATAGTGCTATTCTGTTGTAAGCATTCATGTTCTTTCAAGTACAAGTTTATAGATTCTTCTTCTTATAATTCTTTCATGCCAAAGTATAAGTATATGTATAAGTATATTCATGATCATGATATCTAAGTTCTTTGGCTTAATTTAAATCATTGTATATTTATGTCTTACTGAGTTGAAGGCTCATTCCTCTTCTGTAGATTTCAGGTGATAGTATAGCTTGAGAGAGAGCTAATATAGAAGATAGAGCTTATTGATTTCTTCTCACAAGAAGACTCTTCGATGTAATTTTGTTAAACATTATATTTATGTTATATACTTATATCTAATGAGAAGTATAATTTTAGAAGCTTTGTAGTTAAACATTGAGGATTTATTCTTTTGTTGCCTAGATTGGCATATTTTATAGAGTTTTCCTTGTTTCATATTGATGTTAGATGTGTCTTTTGATCAATAGGGAACAAGAGGAAATATCATGATATGAAGATATGGTAATGACCATACAATTCATAAGAATGAGTATATATATATATATATATATATA
>CANXYC011103089.1:0-16690 GCA_948193065.1 Aleurites moluccanus | reverse complement strand
ACACAATATATTGTATTAATTTAAACTTAGCCTCATAACTAGCTCTGCTGCCTGCATTCTGCCCTGTAACTTTGACTTGGCATATTATGTTCTTTTGCTAATAACTCAATCTATACTTAACCAATTACTGTAATTATTTTTCCTATTGAAAATATACATATAACATGATAACATATCCAAATTTCATAATATTTGAGTCATTGTATAATTATTAGTGAATTTTCAAATTTAAACCATTGTCTTGAAATCTCTATCCAAACAGATCATATTTCCATGCCTATAATTAATTCCATGCTCATCCAATTATAAAAACATTTTACATTAATTTAGATAACATATAAATGAAAATCTTTCATGCTTAACACTTTCTCTAATTTAGAATTTAAGATCCTTATATCAATAGAACTCAGTAACCTATGTTCTGTTTAACAGTCATTTCAGGTAGTCAATACTTATAATCTAATATCTCATAAATCATAAATCCAATTGTAAAACTGTTTTACAAGATTATAAATAAGATATAAATGAACACTTTTTATATTGAACACTTCTTCTAATTTTGTCTCTATCATTATGTACAATAAAAATACAGTAGCATTTTTCAGAAATCCTAATTCCAGGTAAGTCACAGTTTTTACTCAATAACTCTTTCCTCACTTCGAATTTTACAAATTTATTTTATAAAAATCTAATTAACATATTAATCTACAACTTTCATGTTTTAGATATCCTCAAATTCATTCATTAAAATTTTATAATATTAGCCATAATTTACTACCTCAAATCAGATTTCAAAAACTATATAAACCCTAGCTCATTCTTTACATTTTTAGCTTAATTACCTTAATTATTTGCCAAATCAAAACTTAGAACTCTTAAATTAAACTAAAAACTGAAGTTTAGAAAATTTACCTTAAACTTAAACCATTAAATGCCTTCTCCTTTTTGTTCCACCAAATAGCTTCACATAATCTCCATCAACTTCCTTTCTTCACATAATCTCCATCAACTTCCTTTCTTCACTTTTCTTTCTCTCATTAATTTTCCTATCTATTTTTGTTAGTTTATTTGGAAAAATTAGCAAACATATTTCTTTAGTATTTCCTCCATTAGTGATTTGGCCAAAATACCTTTCCCATAGCCATTATCTTCCTCTTTTTATATACACAAAAAAGCCAACTTAAAGATAAAAATAGAATTTTCTAGATTTTGCCTATTTGTCATCTTTTCGTTAATTTGATAAATTAATTAATTATTGCCTATAAAAAATCATCTCCATCACACACCATGGCCAGCCACATATGCTCCTTTCTAGAATAGGTGGGTCCCACAACTTTACTTAATTACACTTTGGTCCAAAATTTTCCTTATTTGCATTTTGACCCCCAAAACTTTCTTTAATTTATTTTGTCTATTCTGTTTAGATTCAACTTTAAGTGTGTGGAGTGAAATACCTTATTTTGGGTTATTTTATTATTTAAAAATAGTTCTAGATCATTTCTGGATCCCTATCTGTGGATTTTCAAAATTACCCCAATTACCATTATTCTTATTTTCAGTATTCTAAAATATTTTTCAACTCTTTATTTCTACCATAATTTCACATAAAATTAACTAACTTAATTCCCTCAGGTTTGGGTCAAAAATTTTTAAATTAGTCGGACTGCTATTTCTCTAAGCAGTATAATTAACACCGATATTTTCAGGGATAATATCTTAAAAGTGGTCCGGTTGAAGCTCAAAATTTTTTGAGTATTACTCTGTACCATTATTTGTATATTTCAATAATCGATTGAGCATATTCATGCTTGAATTAACATTATATTCATTACTATAGTCTGTTATATTCATATTGTCTTCTATACTTCCTCGCTATTTATTATTCTGTCTGCTGGGGTATTACACTATTACTATCTATCATTCTCTGTATATTTCAATAATTGATTGAGCCTATTCATGCTTGAATTAATATTATATCTGTTATTATAGTCCGTTATATCTATATTGTCTTCTGTACTTCCTCACTATTCATTGCTCTATCTGCTGGGGTATTACATTTGTCGAGTAGAATTTCTATTTTAATGTTATTCCTATTTGGATGAGATTCCTATTTTAATATTATTCCTATTTGGATGAACATCCTTATTAAATTAGGATTGATAGTGATTAACATTATAAATAGAAACATTAAAGGAGGGTTCTTTGACTTTTGCTCAAGTATGCAGTTGGAGTTGCTTGAAGTGGGTTTGTTGTGGTAGAGTTATAGTAGTTATAAAGTTTATAGGTAGAGTGCCTAGATATTGTGGGAGAGTTTGCAATTTTGTCCATTCAAAAATTATAATATATTGATTTGATAATTTAGTGAATTATTCATTCAAGGGATCGTGAATATAGGCATATTGAGAGACCGAACCGCGTTACATTATTTGTGTTTTTTTTTCTCTCTTTTCTTATCGTTGCGCTTATAATTCTGAATTTTCCCTAACAAGTGGTATCAAGTTCAAGAGTTAGTTTTAGGAAAGAGAAAAATATTATAGTTGAGTTTTTTATAGATGGAGAAGATGATGAAGGGCGAAGACACCTTAATTAGAAGTCATGTGCTAGCTGTATAGAATTAAAGTTGAGTTTTTTGTAGATGGAGAAGATGATGAAGGGCAAAGACACCTCAATTAGAAGTCATGTGCTAGCTGTAGAGAATTGAAGTTGAGTTTTTTGTAGATGGAGAAGATGATGAAGGGTGTAAACACCTCAATTAGCTAGTTGTAGAGAAGTTTTGAAAGAAGTAAGAATAAAAAAGTGATCATATATAAAGCCATTGTCTAAAATAGAAAGAAGATTTGAAAAGATTTGAAGAGTTTGAAGAAACTACAAGAGAAGATGAATTATAAACTGAAAATTGATGATAATGATGATGATGGTGATGATGATGAAGAAGAAGATGATGATGATTCTTCAACTAATGTGTTATGATGAGTCTTTTGATTGATGTGAAGCTCTAATATGAAGTTTGATAATTGAAGACTTTGAAGATTGTATGGTTGAAGGATTTTAAAACAAGGTGAAGATTATTGAAATTGTTGAAAATTGTAAGATTACATAATTGAGAGATTTTGAATCAAGGTGGAGATTGTTAGATTTATGACTCAAAATCTTAATGAGATTTGAAAAAGACATTTTTCTATTTATGTATGAGAAATATTCCTCAATTGACTAGAGAATTATTTTCTTTGTGGAGTAAAATTTATATTTTAATGTTATTCCTATTTGGATGAGTAGTCTTATTGAGTTTGGATTGATAGAGAATAACATTATAAATAGAAGTATAGGTGAAATTTTTTTGTTTTTGTCCAAGTATGCAATTGGAGTTGATTGAAGAGGGTTTTAGCACAAAATTGTGGTAGAGTTATAGTAGTCATAATAAAGTACATGGTAGAGTACCTTGTGATGAATGAAAATATTATGGGAGGGTTTGAAATTTTGTCTGTTCAAAAATTGTAATATGTTGATATGATAATTTAATAGATTATATTTTCAAGAGATTATGGACGTATATATATTGAAAGACCGAATCATATTAAATTATTTATATATATTTTCTCTTTTTTTTATTACTGTGCTTATAATTTTGAATTTTTCTTAACGCTTACAATTATCCAAATCACGAATTACTTACCGGAAACTATTAAGATTTTTTTTTCCCTCTAATTAGCGCTTTTGCTGCAAACATCTTAATTATGTAGCTCTTTTACTATATTTAAAAAAAATGTATTTGTGAATTTCTTAATTTTATAATTACAATTATTATATTTTTTATATTCATAATTTTTAATTATATACTAACATATTTATATTTTTATTTATGTTTTTGCCCTTCAAAATATTAATCTTAGATTTCTCCTTATATAAATGAAAGTGGGAGGAGGACAATTGCCCACCAAAATACAGCTGCCTTCGATAAGTAAATATTGTGAACAAGAGAAAGCAACGCAGGTGCTTATAGGACGAAAGTCTCCATCAGTGATCTCCCACCCTTTTGGTGGACCTCAATTGGTGTTTTTTGGGGGGAAAAAATACTGTGGATGAAAGCTTTTCGTAGACAACAAAATTATTGAGAAAGGACGTCCGAATCCATTATTGAAACTTGATAGTATTCAATGTCAAAAAGTCTTATTTTTTTGCATCTCTTTCGCCATCTAGATTTAAGGTTCGCTTGGCTTGGACCATGGCTAACTAATATTACTTAAAATAGTATAAAAGTTATATTTACTAGAGCAATAATTATCATTTTTATACCGTTATTAATAGAATTATATATTTTTTATAATTTTAATATTATATATTTATTATTATTTTTTTATTTTATCTTCCATAAAATAAAATTCTCATATCATATTAATTTTTTTTAAATTAACACCATTATATGACAAAATATCATAGTGATTAGGATGAATAAATTATAAAAATGAAAATTTAACGTTATCCACTACAATTAATTAAATACAATTTGAAAAACAAAATACCATTTTAAAATATTTATAATTTATATTTTATGACTTATGAATTAAAAAAAATTATTAAATTATTATAATTTTAAAATAAAAAATAAAAAATTTTTATTTTAATATAAAAATAAAAATAATTAAGAAAATATTTATTAAAAATTAAAAAAATTATGTTCTTAAAAATAAAAAAATTACATATATTTAAAAAGAAGAAAAAGAAATGAGTCATTTTCCAAAAGAGTTAAAATAATCAATTGATAAAAAGAATCTCTTGATTTCAGCAGCTTCATTTGGAACTATTTGTCTGACAAATTTAACTAGCCTCGGAAACTCCTTAACATATTCTTGTATACTCCTATTCTCCTGTTCCAATCTCTCAAACTGAATTATTCTTCTATCTTTTTCCCCCTCAGTAAGAAACTCATCAGTCATCAATTGTTTAAACTTTGCCCAGCTTGGTGGATTATCACCATACAACCTATCATCAATCCCCCAACTCTATCTTTTAACAACAAGCCAACTAATTCTATAGCTCTGGCATCGGAGCATGGCAACTTCTTCACAACCTTTTCTAGTCGCTCTAAGAACTCAATGGGCTCATCTCCCTGTTCTCAAATAAACTCAGGCAATCTCAATTTCAAAAAATCAAACATAGTGACACCACCCTCATCAATAATACTTCGGCCCTCAGGCCGCACAACAGGTCTAGGAGGTGGTACCACTATTGGTGGAGGAACATCAGGTACTAGTGGTAGCAAAGGTGCAGGCATAGGATCTTGCCTAATTCTCCTTAGTTCTTCTATTTCCCTTCTTAGTCGGTCATTTTCTCTTATTAATTCTTCATTGATTGCCTCCACATTTTCCACTACTTCCTCATCTTTCACTTCAATTCTTCTTCTTACTTGTGGAAGGTCAGCAAACTCAGCTCTCCTTGGTGATATCTGGGAAGCTACATCAGCCTCCAATCTCCAGCCAAGGCGAGAGGGTCCCTGTCTAGCAATCCCCCCATGAATAATACCTCTACCTCATCCTCTCCCTCTCAGACGTCCCCTTGGCGGCATTTTACTACAACAAACTTACAAGAATATAGATCAATTAATGGTACGCACAATACACACATAACAGATAACTTTCAATTGACGATATAGGAATTCCTATTGCTCAATGGTTCACTTACATCTTATGAGACACATACGTTATTAATTATGATTTAATTTAATTCTTGCTCTGATACCAACTTTGTCACATCTCCTACTTCAGGAGATATTACAGTCCTAGGGTATATAAAAGCGTAAGACATCCTAAACCAGCAGAACCCCATATATATAAATTTTATGGAAAAATAGTAAGGTTTTCTTAATATTTTCTACTCTAATCTTGGGACTTACTTATCCCTCCCTTTAATATATATCAAAATTGCAAAAAAAAAAAAATACTTCCAAAGGTTTTTCTTATACCCACTACTCCATTTTAACAATTCAGTATACAAGCACTTCAATAATTATCATTAAAATACCCACATTCATATAGGTAAATTAAGTTAAGTTTTCACATTTAAGTATACTGGAATTAATTATACGGCTATTACTTTCTGTTATGTTTATATACAGCTCAGGTTCTTTAAACAAAAATCATGGAGCTTTTACTAATACCAAAAGTTAAAACAATACATAGATAAATGTGGTTCGCAGCAGAGGAAGACTATAGCTGGAACCGCGTTTATCTATCGATTTCCTGAAAAGAAAAACAGCCACTAAAAGAGGTGAGACAAAACTCAGTGAATAACATATATATATAACCATACTTGTGAGGCTTTGTTCTCACAAGGAAGGTTTAAGAATAACAATGTAGCAATAAAATTGGTTATCATAAAGGAATACGATAATGTAAATTAGCCATTAGAGTTAGGCACCATAAACATATCAATATGATAGGTGATTCGTTTAATATGAATATAATGAATAAATAATCAAATTGGGGAATATTGAACACAAGTTTCAAGGTTATACGATATCAATGAATCAATGTAGCAAATTTTAATGAATCAGTATTTTGGTAGTCGATAGCAATAACTACTGATAAATCTGGCAGAGGCTACAATCCGGTAGCATTCCTGTCAATAAAGTCATACGATTGATCAGATTGCATGGCTAGGACCTTACCCCTCTCATAGCTGGGGATGGTAATGTAATCTTGTGCACAAGTCCGACAATATTATATCTACTTCATCGGATGAGTAGTTCCATTATTGCTAACATTTGAATTTCATATACAATGAATAATGTTTAACAATTGAATTCAAGAGTTTATTCAATAGTACTATCATAAACAAGAAGTTTCAATATCCAAAATAAATGGTTTGGCACTCATTTAGTAACAACAATGAATAAGGTATAACTAGGATTCATTGTCCATCAATGAGCAATGTGGTAGTATTTACAACAAATTAATTGGAGTTCAAACACAAGAAAGAGAATATATATATGTTACTCCTCCAAAATAAAAAATGAAGAAGTGACTTCTTCTCCTTGCAAAGATCTCCTTTTTCTTTTCTTTCCTTCTTAAAGCTATAACACATATGGAATATATTTTAGCACTAAACCAACATTCAATTACACAATTCTAGAGTTAATTTTATAAAAATCCTTTGATACTTAATTTTTGGTTTTGTATAGCCCTGATTCTTTTATTTATATCTCAAGTTTTATCTATCTAATTGCTTCGACTCTTTTTCCTAATTAAACTAGATATTCGAAATTCTAACATATCTAAAAATCAGATTTTTCTAAACTCCATACAATTTATAGTGGAATTTTGAATATAGACTTGATATCTATAATCCACCCTGCAACTTCTACCCGGATACCCCTCACTGTTTTGCTTATAACTCACTTTTTAGATATCCAATTTCTGTTATGTTTTTAGTATATTTTAGCTAAGACATAGGGGAATATGTTTCTTGTTTTGAGTTTCCCCTGAATCAGAATTTAAGATTTTTAAAATTACAAAAATCAGTAGGATCTCTCAGTACAAACCCTAATCCGAGTCAGTCTTACTCAGTGATCTATATCTCTAAACACTGTAATAATTTGATAAAACTTCCTTAAAATAAAATAATTTAGACATATAAATATACAACTTTCATGTTTTAAGAATCTTAAAATTATAAATCTATGGGTACGAAAACTCAGCCCAAATATTCTATTTAGTCATAGGAAATTCAAAATTTTCAAGGATTAGCATCTAATTAAAAATCCTTTCACTAATTAAACCTCTAAATTATCAATTAAACTCATTAAATTGAATTATGGAACTTGATAAGAATATTACCACTTGAAGTCTTGAATAAATTTTCTCTTAAATCTCCAACAATCTTGAAGAAAAAAAGCTTTAAAGTTGAAGGTATGAAAATTGTGGAAGATGGAGAGGTGATTTGAATAAAAATTTGAGCAAAATTTTGAGAAATTTTTATGGTGAAATTTTGGCCAAGAGAAGAGAAAGAAGAATATGATAATAATTTCCTCTAATTAGGTTTATTTATAATACTTAATAACTAATTATATTTTCTAGGAAAAGAAAATTTTAAGAAAAAAGAAAAGGAAATTAATTTAGACTTGATTGTGTCTAAGTTAATTTAGATAAAATTAAGCAAATTAATTTTTTTTTAATGGAAAAGGCTCCACTTGGCTGGCACTTTACTCTATTTATTTAATTATTTTTATTTTTATTTTTATTGGTCAAAGTTTGACTCCATTTCTCCAAAATTACAAAATTATCATTTTCTTCTTCTTATTCTTCTATCACTTTTACTTCCCTACTAAAGTATTTAGATTTTATTAATTTCATTCAATTATATTTTTAATTTATCCATTATTCATCCAATTTTAGGTGTACAAAGAAAAATTGAATAAAATAATGCTTTATAATTTATTAAAAATCGAACACCGAAAGATATTCAAACTTAGGTTTTTCTTTTAAATCTTTTAATTGATTTAACTAATTAGTACTCTTTTTAATTTTATTTAATCCTCTAATTATTTTTTCATGCTACTAATCTACCAAACTTAGGTTAACCTTAATTAATTTTAAGTAATGCACCTTCTAGAATTTATAAAAAATCACCTACCGATACTCGCTTCCCGTAACTAGGTTTTAATCGCTTTAAATTTTCAATTAGAGTTATTACGTTCCACCCCTCTTATAATAAATTCATCCTCAAATTTAAAAATATACTTACCTCATACAAAAATTAACTAGGGGTACTTTTGTCACATGTCTGATTTAGTTTCCCAGGTGTACTCTTCTATACTTTGATTCCTCTATAGCACTTTCACCATTTGGATTTCTTTGTTTCTCAACCTCTTTACTTGTCTATTTATAATTTGGACAGGAATCTCCTTATACGAAAAATCTTCATCCACCTCTATCTCTTGCACTGGAAGAATATGTGATGGATTCGGTATATACTTCCTCAGCATAGAAACTTGGAAGACTGGATGTATGTGGCTTAAGCTCGGAGGAAAAACTAAACGATATGACACATTTCCAACTCTATCAAGCACCTTAAATGGTCCCACCTATATAGGTGACAACTTTCCCTTTTTGTCAAATCTCATAACACCTTTCATAGGGAAAATTTTGAGAAATACATAGTCACTAATAGAAAAATGTACATCCTTTCTCTTCGGATCCGCGTAGCTTTTTTGCCTACTAAAAGTAGTTTTCATTCTTTGTTTAATAATTGGCACCTCCTTCATTGTCTATTGGATCAGTTTAGGGCCTGCAATTGCCTCTCTCCTGGTTCAATCCAACAAACTAGTGATCGACACTTCCGTCCATATAGTGCTTCATATGGTTCCATACCAATGGTGGAATGGTAACTATTATTATACGCAAACTATACCAAAGATAAATACTTATCCCAACTGCCTCCTAAATCTAGAACACATAATCTCAACATGTCTTCCAATGTCTGGATGGTTCTTTTTGTTTGTCCATCCATCTGCAGATGAAACACAGTGTTGAAATTCAACCATGTACCTAATGCCTCCTGAAATTTCTGCCAGAATCAGGAAGTGAACTGAGTACCTCTATCCGAAATGATGGATATTGGCACCCCATGCAACCTTACAATCTTGTCAATGTATAATTGAGTGTACTAAGCCACTATATAGGTTGTTTTTACTTCTAGGTAATGTGCTGACTTTGTAAGCTGATCCATAATGACCCAAATAGAATCATATCCCTTTACAGTTCATGACAAGCCAATAATAAAATTCATAGTCACCTGCTTCCATTTATACTCTGGAAGTTCAATCTCTTGCAATAAACCCGAAGGCTTCTGGTGTTCAAATTTTACTTACTGACAAGCTAAGCAAGTAGTCACATCTTTCTTTAATCCTGACCACCAATAAGTACTTTTCAATTCATGATACATTTTTGTTACTCCATGATGAACACTATATGGTGCATGATGAATCTCCTGTATAATTCACTCCCAAAGTACAACAATATTAGGTACACACCATTTACTACCCAATTTCAATACCCCATTTTCCACTTTAAAGTCAGAAGACTTCTCAATTGATTTATCAACTACATACTTCTTCACATCATCTTTCAATTTCACTAGATACAGGTCTTTATCCTGTGAGACTTCAATTTCATTAATTAGCATTGGTCTCACTTTAAAATGTGCAAACACAACATGTTAATCTGCGACTTCAAACCGACTGTCCATGTTAAATATTTCTTTCAACTGCTTGATTAATGGTCTTCTATTTTAGAGAAATCCTTCACAAATCGACGATAATAGCCGGCGATACCAAGAAAACTACGAATTTTTGTTACACTAGATGGTCTAGACCATTCTGCAACTACTTCAACCTTCATAGGATCAACTTTAATACCCTCGCCAAAATTCACATTTTGACAATTTGTCATACAACTGATATTCTCGATGGGTCAGCAGTACCATTCTCAGATGTTGTTCATGTTCTTCCTAGCTTTTAGAAAAGACAAGAATGTCATCTATAAAAATAATAACAAATCTATCTAAGAATGGTTTAAATACTCTATTCATAAGATCCATAAACGCAGTAGGGGCATTCGTCAATTCAAATGATAGCACTAAAAATTCATAATGCTCGTATTTGGTCCAGAAAGCTATCTTATGTACATCTTCTTTCTGGATCCTTAACTGATGATAGCCCAACCGAAGATCTATTTTTGAGAAGTGACTGGCACCTTGTAGCTGATCAAATAGATCATCGATCCTTAGTAAAGGATATTTATTTTTTAACAGTCACCTTATTCAATTGCCAATAATCAACACACATCCCTAAAGATTCATCCTTCTTCTTTACAAACACGACCGGTGCTCCCCAAAGTGAACTACTATGCCGGATAAACCCCTTATCAAGTAGCTCATGCAACTGCAATTTCAACTCCTTCAATTCAGTTGGTGCCATTCGGTATAGAGGAATAAAAATAGGGTTAGTTCCTAGGAAAAATTCAATCTCAAATTCAATTTCTCTTTCTGGTGTCAATCCAGGTAATTCCTCTGGAAACACATCTGAAAATTCATTCACTATTGGAATTTGATCCACCCTTGCAACAATCACTCGAGTGTCTATCACATGAGCCAAATAGCCTTGGCAACCCCTCCTTAAAAGCTTTCTAGCTCCTATAGCATAAATAATTCTAGACAAACTACTACACCTTTTGCCTTGAAACACAAAGCTAGATTGTCCCTCTGGCTTGAACTCCACTCTCTTCCCATAACAATCAATAGAAGCTCTAAGTTGTGCTAACCAATCCATACTTAATATAACATTTAATTCTAATACAGGCAATTCTATTAGTGTCACTAGAAGTCTCCTCCCTTCAATCTCTACTACACACATATCATATTCCCGATCTATAATAAGAGTTTTACCCAATGGTGTAGAGACCTCCAATAGAAACTCCATTTTTCTACTACCTTTACCCAATTTCTTTGCAAAAGCAGAAGATACAAATGAATAGATAATACCCGAATCAAATAAAACTGAAGCCAATTTATTCTGAATCAGAATTATACCTTCCACTGTGGTATTTGATGTCTAAGTCTCCTGTCGATTGAGGGCAAACACTCTGCCCTGTCCTTTGCTAGTAGGTGGCTGTGTAGGTGTAGCAGTAGTATTATGGCTTCTGCCTCTACCTCCCTGGTTTATATTACCCTACTGACCTTGCTAAACCGAAGGCTATTATACTGATGAAGTACTCTATTGTCTTCTAGTAAGTGGACAATCCTTCACAAAATGATCTTTCTATCCACATCTAACACAAGCCCTGATCAACCACCTACATGTTCCTAAATGCCTCTTGCCACAAGTTTGGTAAGTGGGAATAGTCTGACAAGACTGTCATGCCTTAGGTGCATTGGCAGACATCCTAGGAGCTGAAGATGCTACAACTGATATGCTATAACCTCCCCTAGCACTACCAATTGTCTGACTCTGTGGAAACCAAAACTCACTCTTTGGTGTTATACCCTGTGATCTCTGCTCCCATGTCCTCCACTGGCTGCTTTAAACTCTACCACTGCTCTTCCTTCTTTGCTCCCATGCTCCTCTTTCATCTTTATATTTCAATTCCATTTAAGTGGCTTGATCGATTAACTTAGTCAAAAAAGTAAACTCCACTGGCAATAATGCATTGTGTAGGTAAGCATGTAGTCCTCTTTTGAAACTTTTGATTTCAATAGCTTTATTTTGGAATTATCTGTCTGGCAAATTTAACTAGCCTCAAAAACTCCTTAGCATATTCTTGTACACTCCTATTCCCATGTTCCATTCTCTCAAACTGAATTATTATTCTATCTTTTTCCCCTTCTATGAGAAACTCAACAGTTATCAATTGTTTAAACTCTGCCCCAGCTTGGCAGATTATCACCATACAACCTGTCATCAATATGACTCTCGAACCAAACCCCAGGTCTATCTTTTAACAACAAGCCAACTACTTCTATAACTTTGACATCGGAGCATGGCAACTTCATCACAAATAACTCAATGGGATCATCTCCCTGTTCTCCATTAAACCCAGGCAATCTCAATTTCAAAAAATCAAATACGGTGACACCATTCTCATCAATAATCCTTCAGCCCTCAGGCTGCACAAAAAGTCTAGCAGGTAGTACCACTACTGGTGGAGGAACATCAAGTACTAGTGGTGGCACAGGTGCAGGCATAGGATCTTGCTTAATTCTCCTCAGTTCCCTTCTCAGTTGCTCATTTTCTCTTATTAATTCTTCCTTCATTGCCTCCATATTTTCTGTTACTTCCTCATCTTCCACTACAATTCTTCTTTTTTACTTGTGGCAATTCAGCAAACTTAACTCTCCCTAATGATATCTGGGAAGCTACATTAGACTCCAATCTCCTACCAAGTCGAGAGGGTCCCCGCCTAGTAGGCTCCCCATGAATAATACCTCTACCTCATCCTCTCCCTCTCAGACGTTCACGGCATTTTACTGCAACAAAATCACAAGAATATAGATCAATTAATGGTACGCAGAATACACATATAATAGATAACTTACAATTGACAATATAAGCATTTCTATTGCTCTATGGTTCATTTACATCTTATGAGACACATACATTATTAATTATGATTTAATTTAATTCTTGCTCTGATAACAACTTTGTCACATCTCCCACTTCAGAAGATATGACAGTCCTGAGGTATAGGAAAGTGTAAGGCCCCCTAAACTAGTAGAACCCCCTATATACGAATTTTACAGAAAAACAATAAGGTTTCCATTATATTTTCTACTATAATCCCGAAACCTACTTGTCTCTCCCTTCAATATATATCAAAACTGCAAAAAAAAAAAAAAAAAAAAAAAAAAAAAAAAAAAAAAAAAAAAAACTCCTAAAGTTCTCCTTATACCCTCTACTCCATTTTAACAATTCAATATATAAGCACTTCAATAATTATCAATACAATACTCATAT
Source organism: Aleurites moluccanus (assembly GCA_948193065.1). Classification (NCBI taxonomy): domain Eukaryota; kingdom Viridiplantae; phylum Streptophyta; class Magnoliopsida; order Malpighiales; family Euphorbiaceae; genus Aleurites; species Aleurites moluccanus. The sequence goes on along the minus strand of CANXYC011103089.1, from coordinate 3,186 downwards.
TCATATAGGTAAATTAAGTTAAGTTCTCACATTTAAGTATACTGGAATTAATTATACTACTATTACTTTATGTTATATATATATATATACAACTCATGTTCTTTAAATAAAAACCATGGAGCTTCTACTGAGTTCAATACCAAAAACTGAGACAATACATAGATAAATGTGGTTCGCAGCAGAGAAAGACTATAGCTGGAATTGCGTTTATATATCAATTTCTTGAAAATAAAAACAACCATTAAAAGAGGTGAGACAAAGCTCAGTGAATAACATATATATATAATCTTACTTGTGAGGCTTGGTTCTCACAAGGAAGGTTTAAGAATAACAATGTAGTAATAAAATTAGTTATCACAAAGGAATACGATAATGTAAATTAGCCATTAGAGTTAGGCACCATATACATATCAATATGATAAGTGATTCTTTTCATATAAATATAATGAATAAATAATCAAATTGGGGAATATTGAACACAAGTTTCAAGGTTATACGATATCAATGAATCAAAGTATCAATGTAGCAAATTTTAATGAATCAGTGTTTTAGCAGTCGTTAGCAATAACTACTGATAAATCTGGTAAAGGCTACAGTCCGGTAGCATGCCTATCAATAAAGTCATACGATAGATCATATCGTATAGCTAGGACTTTACCCCTCTCCTAGCTGGGGATGGCAATGTAATCTTATGCACAAGTCTGACGATATTATATCTATTCCATCAGATGAGTAGTTCCATTATTGCTAACATTTGAATTTCATATACAATGAATAATGTTTAACCATTGAATTCAAGGGTTTATTCAATAGTACTATCATAAAAACGAAGTTTCAATAACCAAAACAAAGGTTTTGACACTCATTTAGGAGCAACAATGAATAAGGTACAACTAGGATTCATTATCCATCAATGAGCAATGTGGTAGTATTTACAACAAATTAATTTGAGTTCAAACACAAGTAAGAGAATATATATATGTTACTCACCTCCAAAATACAAAATGAACTCCTAGCAAAGACAAAATGGATGATATGATTCCTCACTCTCCTTCTCCTTTTCCTTTTCTTTCCTTCTTGAAGCTATAACACATACGAAATATATTTTAGCACTAAACCAATATTTAATTACACAATTCTAAAGTTAATTTTGTAAAAGACCCTTTGATTCTTAACTTTTGGTTTTGGGTAGCCCTGCTTCTTTTATTCATATCTCAAGTTTTATCTATCCAATTGATTCAACACTTTTTCCTACTTAAACTAGATATTTGAATTCTAACATATCTAAAAATCAAATTTTTCTAAGCTTTATACAATTTATAGTGAAATTTTGAAGACAAACTTGAAATCTGTAATCTACCCTGCAACTTCTACCCGGATACCCCTCACTGTTTTGCTTATAACTCACTTTTTAGATATCCAATTTCTGTTCTATTTTTAGGAGATTTTAGCTAAGATATAGGAAAATATTTTTTATGTTTTGAGTTTCCCTTGAAATAGAACTTAAGATTCTCGAAATTAGAATACGGTCTCTTAGTATAAACCCTAACCCGAATCAGTCTTACTTAGTGATCTATATCTCTCAACACAGTAAGAATTTGATAAAACTTAAAATAAAATAATCTAGACATTAAATATATAACTTTCATATTTTAAGAATCTTAAAATTATAACTCTAAGGGCACAAAAACTCAGCCTCAAGATTCTGTCAAGTCACAGGAAATTCAGAATTTTCAAGGATTAACTTCTAATTTAACTTCCTTTCACCAATTAAACCTCTAAATTATCAATTAAACTAAATAAATTGAATTATGGAGCTGGATAAGAATATTATCTCTTGAAGTTTTGAACAAAATTTTTCTTAAATCTCCAACAATCTTGAAGAAAAGAAGTTTTGAAGTTGAAGGTATGAAAATTGTGGAAGATGGAGAGGTGGTTTGAATAAAGACTTGAACAATAAATTTTGGCCAAGAGAAGAGGAAGAAAAATATGATAATAATTTCCTCTAATTAGGTTTACTTATAATACTTAATAATTAATTAGATTTTCTAGGAAAATAAAATTTTAAGAAAAAAGAAAAGGAAATTAATTTAGACTTGATTGTGTCTAAGTTAATATGGATAAAATTAAGCAAATTAATTTTTTTTTTGATGGAAAATGCTCCACTTGGCTGGCACTTTTCTCTATTTGTTTATTTATTTATTTATTTTTATTTTTTATTATTGGTCAAAGTTTAACTCCATTTCTTCAAAATTATAAAATTGTCATTTTCTTATTCTTTTTCTTCTTCTTCTTCTATCTCTTTTATTTCTCTACTAAAGTATTTAGATTTTATTAATTGTACTCAATTCTATTTTTAATTTATCCATTATTCATATAATTTTAGGTATGCAAAGAAAAATTGGACAAAAGAATGCTTTAGAATTTATTAAAAATTGAAAACCGAAGGGTGTTCAAACTTAGGTTTTTCTTTTAAGTCTTTTAATTGATTTAACTAATTATTACTCTTTCTAATTCCATTTAATCCTCTAATTATTTTTTTTTCACGCTACTAATCTATCCAACTTAGGTTAACCATAATTAATTCTAAGCAATACACCTTCTAGAATTTATGAAAAATCGCCTACCGATACTCGCTTCCCGTAACTAGATTTTAATCGCTTTAAATTTTTAATTAGGATTATTACAGAATATGAGTGAATTATAGATAATTAATGATTACAATCAATTTTAAAATAATTATTATCGACCTTGAGTTGTTACAATTGAATGATTATATTGAAAATTATTATATATTTGGGAGAATGAATTACCAAATTAGATGATAAGTAAGGTGTTTGATAATCAAAAGATTTTCACAACAGTTAATATGTATAATGACATTGAATTATATATGTAAATAGTGTATATTTATGAAATTTGAGTGCAGTATAAGTAGGATGAACTTTTAATATATAGATGTTAAGAAATTCTTTTTTTATATATTCTGAAAATTTAAGGGTGAAATTTTATTTGAAGCTATATATTTGTAGTATATTTGTGGAGTTGATTAAAATGTTCTTTAATATTATTAGTATTAGAATTTTCAAAATATTTGATTTGGAGCATAGGGAAGAATTTAATAATTGATTATGGTTGAACTTGATTTTGGAATTTGAGTAAATGATGAGAAATTCTTATTTATAT
>CANXYC011102907.1:0-14296 GCA_948193065.1 Aleurites moluccanus | reverse complement strand
CCCCCCCCCCCCCCCCCCCCCCCCCCCCCTCTAGGAGTATAGCCATAACAACGTTCACACATATGATATTTATAGGTTACAAAAGGGTTCTACGGGTGTCGATAGCCTTAAGTTGTTCCTGCATCCTATGACCATCATATTCCAAAATTGGGATGTGACAGTTTTAGTCCAGTCATATCCTCGAGTTGCCATGCAAAATAATCCTCGAATTCCAAGACCTCTTTGGAAAAAGAATCTTTATCATGATATGAAGATGCAATGTATGTTAGTTTTAGATCTCTTTTGTACCAAAATTAATTGATTCTTTATTTCCTTTTTTATTTCATTTTCTTTTGATGTCTCATTCTGATTGGATTCATGAAAAGAAAGTCTAACATAGGAATATAAAAGGAAAAGGAAAATGTTTTATTATAAGCGAAAGTTTTGTCAGCATGGGTTACATTAAAGTTAAAAGATAGACCAGAAAAGTCTTTTTCATACTTAGAACTATAAAAGGAAAACAACGATTATGATGACTCTAATGACTCAGACTTAGGTTCAAACTCAGACTAGGGTTCAGACTCCAACTCGGCTTCATCAAAGCAGGTTATCTTCTCATAGTACTAATTTTATGATGGGGAAAGAGTGGTCTAGATTAGCTTTGTAGGGTATGCTTCTACTTTGTATTCAATCATGAAAACTTGCTCAAAAAGAGTAGATTCCATGTTTTCTTTACAATCCTTCTCCAACATGTAAATTGGTTTGTATTCCTCTAAGTTAAGCTTGACATCAAAGGAAATTTCAAACCCTAGGGTCAGTTTATTAGTTAAAAGGCAGTACCAAGGTTCAAGAAAACCATAATAAGGGAAATCTTCTCTCTCTTCCACAAAGTAGCCATTCAACCCTTAGCTTAGCTCTTCTATGAATCTCTTTATCATCCTCTTATGTGGGCTTATAACTAAGCCCAAATGATGAATTAGCCATAGGGTAGTCATTGAACAACACTATCTCTTATTGATTCTTCCCCAAACATAGGTCAAGAAAATAATTCTTTTTTTCATAATATTAGCCACACTTATGCTTCTATAGGGGTCAAAGTCAAAAGGAACTAATTTCTTATCTTTATCACCTTCAATGAATTGGATAGTGTCAAAGGAGAATCTTGATAATGGAACTTCAGAGGGTTCAGGCTTAATCTCTAAGATGGGTACTGAACTAGGGACCTCACTTTTCCTATGCATATCCCCTTTTATTATGACCATAGAAGTTCCATGGGGAAACTTGAGCTTTTGGTGGAGGGAAGAGAGTATGGCTTTGAATTTATGGATCCATGGCCTTCCAAGGAGGAGGTTAAAGCATGTTGGAACATTAATAACTTGGAAAGGGATAGGTGTAGTCACTAGTCTAGTGGTCATATCAAGGGTAGTCACTCTAAGAACTTCCCTTTTTGTATTGTCATATGCCCTCACAATCTAATTGGAGGGTGTGAAATCTAAAGTTTATAAATCCAAACAACTAGCCACCTTCAATTGACACACATTTAAAGCTGACCCGTTATCCACTAGTACCATTGGGATTGTTTTTTCTCAGGCCATGATAGTTATGTATAGGGCATGGTTATGGATATCCTCCCTATTGGGGAAGTCATGGTTGCTGAAAGTGATAGATGCAACCTTGGTTGAGTTGGTCAAAAAAGCAACTAGGGTTTCAGGCAGGACATCAATGAGAGCCTAGTATTGGTTCAAAGCCTTGCAAAGAGCTTAGCGATAAGGATAGGATGATTGGATTAAGCTCCAAATGGAACTGTTTGCTTGAGTCTTCTTCAGTTGCTTTAGAATAATATCTTCCTCGAGCTGATTATTGCTTTTCAATTTTTCAATAGATGGAGGAATGGGTTGGATTGGAGGGATATCTTGGACTGGTTTGGCAAGAGGTTGATAGAATCTCCCACTTTGGGTTATAGTATTGAGCTCATCTACAAAGTCATTGAGATCCAACATATAACCATAGTGATGTATTGCCAAGCCCAAATTCTTTTACAAAAGGAATGGCCTAAGATAAAATCTCAAGCTCAAGCTCTTTTATTTCGGCCTAGGCATTGTTGGAGCCCAAATACTATGCTTGTAGGCTAAGCTTGTTGAAGAGTGAAGAATTCGGCCCAATGGAGCCTTCCTCACCACTTGGTTTGGCCCTAGGCCCATCCAACCTTCCATGGGGTGCTTCGGCCCAAGCCCAATATCTTCCTCAAGTTTTCTTTTGTCAATTAAAGGCCTTGGTGGAGAAAATTCAGATTTGGATGAAATAAGAAAGGGGGGACCAATGCTTTTAATAGGGTTTTACTTTATTTCCTGTTTTGGTTAGACATCCAGAAAGTATGTTTTATTTTTACTAATTTTGATTAGTTACCTTAATTAACTCTCCTATTGGCTAATATTAGGGCAAAAACAAATTATGACATTTGGATGAATTTTCTTTATCTTTTCTCTTTCAATTTTTATGTGAATTTAATGCTCATCTTTACTTGATATGAAATTTTCCATTCTTGTTGATTTCTTTTCTTGCACATTTAATTAATTTTGAATTGCAAATTTAATTAATTTTGAATGTTTATTTCTTTAGTTCTTTCATTAATTTAAGTCTTCAAATTTCTTTCTTGTTGAATTCCTTTCTCTTTTTCTTCTCTCTCTCTCACCGAAACCCCATTTTTGTTTGACTCAAGTTCTTCTCTTCTTCAACATATTTCACATAACCCTAAATTCCTTCTACCCACATCAAACACCCTTCATTAACATTCCATCATGAATTCCAGCTCTATTGAAGAGATTACATCCCACAAACCCTAACTTCCAAAAACCAAATTCAGCCACCTAACCAAAACACCACCCGAACCAAAGACCCCACTAAGAACCCCTCCAAATCCCACATAAACACTTGTCTAATCATTCTAATACCCCAAAATTATCTTTCACCAAGTTTGGCCACACTTAGAGCTCATTAACCTAGAGAATAAAAAACCAGGCCTAGAGTAAGATTTGGTGAGCTCACCCAATTAGCCAAAAAAAGTCTATTTTTGCAAATCCATTGTTTTGGATCCAATACCCCTACTAATCAACTCGTTATATCCTAATTAGATGCCCCATTATGTTTGAACCCAAACAAAATTCATTTGCCCACTCAATTTGAAGTAAAAAGTTGTAAACTATAGGTGCAATTTTGGGATTTTTATCAATTCCATTTTTTGAGGATTAAATTGACTGGTTCACAAGCTAATTCAAGGTTAGGAGAACACTAATTGAGGGTTGGACTCCATCACATAGTCTCCATATGATCGAATCAAAGAGATAGGATCACATTATGGATCAGAGGAGTGGACGCAATTGATTTGGACTTAGTAGTTTGGAAGTGGACTGCTTCTGATGTTGGGACTAGGCCCTGGGGGTAGAATGTCTCCACTATCAACTAGATCTTGAATCTTATGCCTCAAATTCTTACACATGTCAGTTTTGTGCCCTGGACCCTAGTGGTATTCACAATACTCATTCATATTCCAACTCTTGGGTAAAGGGTTTAGTGGTGTCCTTGGCTCTAAAAGTGTGATCAGTTTAGATTCCAATGTCTTTCTAAACACCATCCCCAAAGACATGCCTAAATTAGTGAAGGATCTCCTTTCAAGCTTCATGAGAGGATGATTGGACAAAGCAGCTACTTCCCCACCTTTTCTAATTGGTGGAGCTCTTTGAATTGGAAAAGTAGTTAGTGTTCTTCCCATTGTTGTTAAAACTGGACCAGACCAGCCGATCGAATCGAAAAAATCGAGAACTGAACCAAGGATCGATTCAATCAGCTCTCAAAATTCGGTGAACCTGTCAAATCGGGCTGATTTTTTCGTTCAAGCGGGTCAAATTTTTTTTATTTTTTTTATTTTTAATCAAAAATAATAAATGTCAAATTATATTTATTTTCATCATATATATAATAAATGTCAAATTATATATACATATATATATGTATACCAAATTTTTTTTGTTTAATTGGTTCATTCCCGATCGAACCTCCGACCCTCTGCCTTCATCGGTTCTTTAACAGGTTCGACTTTGAAAACATTGGTTTTTCCTGAACCTTAAGGAGTTTTGTCACACCCAAACACCACTGGTGCGACAGTCCTAGGACAAGGGTAGGCATAAGGCCACCATAAACCCGTAGAACCTTTAACTAAACCCATCTCATACATAACAACATACACTTATCCAATGCAAAACATTATATCTCATAAATCATCATTTTATATTATGACATCTCCACTTATTCCTTACTGATCAAAAGATAGTTCTAACATCAATATGGAACAAATGAGAGTCTACAAATGTCATCCAAGGTAACAAAATCAAAACCATTCCATATCTATCTACTGAGCTCTAACGATGGCTAGGGTGGACATCAACAACAAAACTTGAGGTGGGGCTGATCACATTTTCTACCAAAACATTCATCGCGGTAGTGCCAACAACATCTTTACTTTCACCTTTTTCGGCTACTTGTTGGGATACATTAGTTGTTTTTGGTTCATTTACAATCTTATCATCACCCTTTGTTATGTCATCCTAAGGATTCAAATCATGGGCTTTTCCAGGTCCATCCAAATATATAATCAAGGATAAAAGCTATGGTAAACAACAAAGATATGGAATAAAAGTTAGTTCGGCAAGGAAAATCGGCGGGCCAATTGGCAAGCCACCATCGCTGGCGACAATGGCATTCAAATATAAGCCTATGGAATACAAAACAATAGGCCAAAGGCAAATGAACTTGGTATTTCATCAAACGCATAGTGGGCATACAATGGCAAGCCAATAGGTTAGGTTAGGGTGTAAAATTGACTTGCCCAATTCAATCAACAACAAGCTATATTATCAACAATGGTATAGGCATCAAAGAAACCATAATAAACAATATCACAATAAACAATATCAAAATGGATCAAATTGGCCATGAAAAAATAAGCAAAACCAAGCAAAATCAAAGGTAGTGAATAGTGACACATGGTTCGGCCAAAATGGGTCATCCAAGGGAGGTTTACAATTTCAATTCCAATGCAATATACATGTTAAATGATGCAATATAAACTTACATAATACTTCAAATAGCCTTGGAAACTTGATTTCCAACCAAAATCACCAATGAAGCCAAATAAGGCAACCTTGTCAAAACTTTAATTCTACATATAACAAAACATCAATTAATCACCTATTCACATCCAATTAACATATTCTAACATCAATTAACAAAATCTAACACTAAATCATCAAACCCTTTCTTACAACTTCAAATTAGCTAGACAAATTAGGCATTCCTATCAATTAGCATCAATTGATGCAATCTAACTACAAACCCATCAAATTCAACCTAAATAACATCTAAATAAACCATTAAATCAAACAAATGAATTGGTTACCTTGAATAGGTGAAGGAGCCAAAACCCTTAAGCAATTCTACCTTAAATTCCTTTAGCTTTCCAAGCAAATTAATGATGGATATTGGAAGAACAAGGCCTAAACTCAAGTTTTTTATGAAATTTCTTAAGGAAATTTGGTGTAAAATTGAAGAACAAATGGATGGAAGGTTGAAGGAAATGGTTCGGCCACTCTTGAACAAGAAGAAGAAGAAGATGGGCAAATTTGTCTAAGGCATGGCTTATATATTAAGTCATAATGGAAAATAATATTTTAGTCCTTAAACTTTCAAGTAATTATACTTTGACCCCAACTTCTTCTGTAATTTATTCTGATAATTCTATCAGGATTTTGATTTCAAAGTGGGAATTAAATAAGCTTATTTTAATTTATACTTATTTATAAAAATAGTTCCGGAGTCATTCTGTAACTCCGATTGACCAATTTTCACTATTCACCTTAAACTTTCATTTATTTACGATTTTGCCATTTGTTACTTTTTCAGTATTCCTAAATGATTTTCACTTCTTTCTTTTTACCAAAATTACACATGCATTATAGTGTTCTTTTACCCCCAGGTCAACTTTAGAAATTCTTCTGTTGACCGAACTGTTAATTTCTCGGCAGTGTTCCCGACAGCGCTGCTTTCCGGAAAAGTAGCAAATTCGTTTTTTAACTGTGTCTCTAAAATTATTTCTCATCATTTTAAGACTTTTGAACCATATATTGAGAACTATTCATGCATGTGAGTTAGAAATTTATAGGGTATTATATTCTACCCTCCTACAAATAAATTCATCCTCGAATTTAAATAAAACATACCTCACTGCTGGAACAGGAATGGATATCTGCTCTTCATCTCCCGCTCACTCTCCCAAGTGCACTCCTCTATATACTGATTCCTCCAAAGCACTTTAATCATCGGGATCTCCTTATTCCGTAGCTGTCTGACTTGTTGATCAATGATCTCCACTGGAATCTCCTCATAAGACAAGTCATCACTGAGATCCACATCCTGAACTTGCAATATGTGCGATGGATTAGACACATACTTCCGCAGCATAGAGATATGGAAAACTGGATGTACATGGCTCATGTTAGATGGAAGAGCCAATCTATAGGCCACACTACCAATCTTCTCGAGAATCTCAAATGGGCCTATAAATTTTGGTGATAACTTACCCCTCTTCCCAAATCTCATAACACCTCTCATCAGTGAGATCTTAAGAAAGACATGTTCACCAACTGCAAAATGTACATCATTCCTCTTTGGATCAGCATAACTCTTCTGCCTAGTAAAGGCAATCCTCATCCGATCTCTGATCATAGGTACCTTTTCCATATTCTCTTTGATCAACTCTAGCCCCTCAAGCTGCTTCTCTCTCGGCTCCACCCAACACACTGGAGATCTACATTTTCTACCATATAGTGCTTTAAATGGAGCCATACCAATAGAAAAGTGAGAAATGTTGTTATAGGAGAACTCAATCAATGGCAGATAATAATCCCAGTTACCTTTGAAATCCAGAACACATAATCTCAAAATATTCTCCAAAGTCTGGATTGTCCTCTCCGACTGCCCATCAGTCTGTGGATGAAAAGCAGTACTGAACCGTAACTGGGTACCCATAGCCTCCTGAAACTTCTGCCAAAACCAAGAAGTGGACTATGTATCCTTGTCTGATATAATCACCAAAGGAACTCCATGAAGTCGCATAATCTTATCCATATAGAACTGTGCTTACTGAGCTGTCGTGTAGTTGGTCTTAACCTCCAGAAAATGAGCAGACTTCGTCAGACGGTCAACAATCACCCAAATAGAATCATAACCCCTCGAAGTCCTCGGTAGACCAACTATAAAATCCATAGTCACCTGCTCCTATTTCTATTCTGCAAGCTCTATCTCCTGAAGTAGCCCTGATGGCTTCTGATGCTTGAACTTAACCTGCTGACAGGCTAAGCATTTAGACACAAACTGAGCTACATCTCTCTTTATCCCTGGCCACCAATACACATCTCTTATGTCATGGTACATCTTGGTAATCCCTGGATGTACACTATATGCTGAATAGTGAGCCTCTCTCATAATCCGATCCCGTAGACTATCAAAATTCGGTACGCATATGCTCTTCCCACACTTCAGTACCCCATCTTCTACTGTAAACTCTATCATCTTTCCATTCTATACCTCTCCCTTGAGCTTCAGTAGATAAGGATCTCTGTCCTAAGCCACTTTTATATCATCAAGTAACAGTGACTTCACCCGAAATTGGGCTATTAGAGCCTGGTTCCATCCTGGGATCCCAACTCCATCTCCACTCCCAAATATGCTAACTCCCTAATATCTCGGATCAATGGCCTCCTGCCAATCACAATATGAGCTAGACTGCCCATCGATTTCCTGCTCAGTGCATCAGCCACTACATTGGCCTTCCTCGGGTGATAAAGAATCTCGCAATCGTAATCCTTTAGTAACTCCACCCATCTGCGCTGCCGAAGATTTAGATCCTTCTATTGAAATATATACTGTAGACTCTTATGATCAGTATATATCTCATATTTCGATCCATGCCTTCAAATTTTCAAGGCAAATATAACCGTTGCCATCTCCAAATCATGAGTCAGATAATTTGCTTCATGCTTCTTTAACTGATGAGAAGCATAAGCAATTACCCTACCAATCTGCATCAACACACGCCTTAGAACAATCTGTGAAGCATCATAATACATAGTGAACTCCACCCCCCTCTACTGGTAATGCCAACACCGGAGCACTGGTGAGGCAATACTTCAATGTCTGAAAGCTGCGATCACACTCATCAGTCCAGACATAACACTCATGTTTCCTCATCAATCTAGTCAATGGAGTTGCAATCTGAGAGAAATCATTCACAAACCTCCTGTAATATCCAACCATACCAAGAAAACTGCGAACCTCTGAAACACTAGGAGGCTGAGGCCAATTAGCAACCGCTTCTATCTTCCGAGGATCCACCTTGATCCCATCCTTACATATCACATGTCCAAGGAAACATACTTCGGTTAGCCAGAACTGACATTTAGATAGCTTAACATATAACTGATGCTCCAGAAGTGTCTACAACACAATCCTCAGATGCTCCACATGCTTCTCCTCACTCCTATAATAGATAAGTATATCATCAATGAATACAATGACAAACTTATCCAAATATGACCTGAACACCCTATTCATCAAATTCATAAAAGCAGTCGGTGCATTGGTCAATCCGAATGGCAACACCAAAAACTCATAATGCCCATACAGGGTCCTGAAAGCAGTCTTAGGTATATCACCCTTCTTAATCTTCAAATGGTGATACCCAAACCTTAGATCTATCTTAGAAAAATGGTTGGCACCCTGTAGCTGATCAGACAACTCATCTATCCGAGGCAATGGATACTTATTCTTCACTGTGACTTTGTTCAACTTTCTGTAATCTATACACATCCTCAATGAGCCATCTTTCTTCCTTACAAACAGTACTGGCGCACCCCAAAGAGAACTGCTCTGTCTGATGAACCCTCTATCCAATAGCTCCTATAACTATATCTTCAATTCCTTCAGTTCAGCTGGAGCCATTCTGTATGGTGGAATAGATATAGGGTTAGTGCTTTCATGCAGCTCAATCTCAAACTCAATCTCCCTATTAGGGGGCAATCCTGGAAACTCATCAGGAAATACATCAGGAAACTCCTGAACAACCGGTATCTGATCCCGTTTCCGGATCGCGACGGACCTAGAGCACTGGAGATGCCAATGGCGACCGGCACCCGTAGAACCCAGTATCACATACACAATCTATAAACCACAATATATTATCCATTTTAGTTAGTTACCATCCATTATGCTATTTTGTCATTCATTCTATAAATTTCTGCAATTGGTTATAACAGTCCATAAATCATACCATATAAACATCATATAACTCATATATCATCAAATATCATATATATACATGTTTATCTCCTAGCTAACCCATACAAACCCCATGGAGCAGCTAGATAATGAACACCAAAATACAAAAAATATAGAAAATATACATCAATGATTGTAGCATAAATCCTTAGAAGATAGATGACAGGATTCTGCAACCTACTCCTCTCCTTAAATGAGTAAACAAATAAAGGGTAAGTATAGATGATACTCAGTGAATCTATATGCATCATCAATGAAATATAGGTTGAAACAATGATATACACATGATAAGGAATAATAGTACAATATCAATCATGTAGGTTTAAAGAATCCGAATTAGAAATCAATAGAAATATCAATGGTCATATCAAGTCATGCAATCATATGGTAAGACAAATATAGGGCCCTGAAGCACGTAGACTATGTGTAATCATACAGTCGATAACATATCAAGTAGGCATAAGACTGATCAGGTCGTATGGCCGAGACCAATAACCCTTCCCAGCTAGGGCATCAATATCAATGTGCACATTGCCGACAGTATGTACCCACTACCCAGTCAGTGCAGCAGCTCTGTCAAACTACATTTAGGTCAATACAAATGAATAACATGTCAATAGACACCATTATGCAATAATGGTATCATCTCTGTCAATATAATCAATATCTTTCAAATCAAATGGTATTTGAATCAAAGGCATTGCAATAAATAATATACAGTCAAGGATAAAGGCTATGGTAAACAACAAAGATATGGAACAAAAGTTAATTCGGAAAGGAAAATCGGTGGGCCAATCGACATGCCAACATTGCTGGCGACAATGACATTCAAATGGTAGGCCTATAAATGAACTTGGCATTTCATCAAATACATGGTGGGCATACAATGGCAAGCCAATAAGTTAGGTTAGGGTGCAAAATTGACTTGCCCAATTCAATCAACAACAAGCTACATTATCAACAATGGTATAGGCATCAAAGAAACCACAACAAACAACATCAAAATAGATCAAATTGGCCATGCAAAACCAAGCAAAATCAAAGGTAGTGAATAATGACACATGGTTTGGCCAAAATGGGTCATCCAAGGGAGGTTTCCAATTTCAATTCCAATGCAATATACATGTTAAATGATGCAATATAGACTCACCTAATGCTTCAAATAGCCTTGAAAAATTGATTTCCAACCAAAATCACCAATGAAGCCAAATAAGACAACCTTATCAAAACTTCAATTCTACATCAAACAAACCATCAATTAATCACATATTCACATCCAATTAACATATTCTAACATCAATTAACAAAATCTAACACTAAATCATCAAACTCTTTCTTACAACTTCAAATTAGCTAGACAAATTAGGCATTCCTATCAATTAGCATCAATTGATGCAATCTAAATACAAACCCATCAAATTCAACCTAAATAACATCTAAATAAACCATTAAATCAAACAAATAAATTGGTTACCTTGAATGGGTGAAGGAGTCGAAACCCTTAAGCAATTCTACCTTGAATTCCTTTAGTTTTCCAAGTAAATTAATGATGGATATTGGAAGAACAAGGACTAAACTCAAGTTTTCTATGAAATTTCTTAAGGAAATTTGGTGTAAAATTGAAGAACAAATGGATGGAAGGTCGAAGGAAATGGTTCTGCCACTCTTGAACAAGAAGAAGAAGATGGGCAAATTTGTCTAAGGCATGGTTTATATATTAAGTCATAATGGCAAATAATATTTTAGTCCTTAAACTTTCAAGTAATTATACTTTGACCCCAACTTCTTCTATAATTTATTCAAATAATTCTTTCAGAATTCTAATTTCAAAGTGGGGATTAAATAAGTTTATTTTAATTTATACTTATTTATAAAAATAGTTCCAGAATCATTCTGTAACTCCGACGGACCAATTTTCACTATTCACCTTAAACTTTCATTTATTTGCTATTTTGCCATTGATTACTTTTTCAGTGTTCCTAAATGATTTTCACTTCTTTCTTTTTACCAAAATTACACATGCATTATAGCTATCTTTTACCCCCAGGTCAACTTCAGAAATTCTTCTATTGACCGGACTGCTAATTTCTCGGCAGTGTTCCCGATACCGCCGCTTGTCGAAAAAGTAGCAAATTCGCTTTCTAACTGTATCACTAAAATTATTTTTCATCATTTCAAGACTTTTGAACCACATACTGAGAACTAATTCATGCATGTAAGTTAGAAGTTTATAGGGTATTACAAGCATACAAGAAAAACTTAACCTTAAAATCTTCATTGGCCTCTAGTGATTCCAACTCTATACACAAATCCTATGAGTGAATCACCCCTTCATTCAACTTGTACTTCTGATGCACCTCTTCTCCAACGACTCCTTCAAGGTCATCAATGTTGCAGCCTTGTGATGTAAATCCCAAAATTCTCTCTACATCTAGCAAGTCTAGCTTTAACTTGCAGTTGTGTACACAAAGTTCAGAGGTAGAAATATCAAATCGCTCCACCAGATCTTCAATCAACTTATTCCATAGTTGGTGGGTTGGTACATATAGGAGACCTTCAAACCTAAGGGATTTAACAATTTTCTTTTTATCCTCCAAGAATGAAGAGACAAGAAGAGAAAATTTATTCACAGCACAATGGGAATACAAATATCCCTACAACATAAAAAAAAATAAAAATAAAATCATAGTTTTAAATAAACATTTGAAATTTGATGGATATAAAAATAATTTCCAGTCTTACATGAAAATAAATGAATATATTCAGAAATTAAAGCACCTTGAATAACAGAATACTAGTTGAATGCTCTTCATGTCTTTTTTTTTTATTCAGTTTCTCTGTTACCATTCTCTTCCTATGGAATTTAAAGAATAAGATAAATTACATTAAAATCATATCAATGTATTATGAAAAATAATAAAATTATCCTTTCAAAAATTCATTTTATTACACATTTTGCCAATGACAGGTACTGCAATATTCTCATCGGCTACAACAATATTTATATCTGAATTTTGTTGATCCTCAACTTCTATTCTATAAATATGCACAACATATCAAAATTTGTTGTTTATAATTTTTCAAAGATAATTTTTTCTCAAACCGATACTAATACACAACACAACAAGATTTTTCAAGATAAAAAAAATTATAGGATCTATATATACTTAAATAATTTATGAATTAATTCAATTATATACAATAAATTATCAAAGAAATTAACATAAGATAAGAAAGAAATATTAAGAAATGATATGCTCATAACCTATCCTAATTCACATATACTGTTCTATCTTCATTCTTTATTTGGCCTTTTAGTTCTACAACTGTTGAAGCAGATAAGTTTGCCCCACATACAAATCATAAACTTAATATTGTAAATAGACAGATGGAATACACTTATTAATGTTTGTTCAATATCTATTTACTATTTTAAAAAACTTGTCTATGTGATTACATCAACTACCTTGTCAAGTCACCATTGCACACACCTATTACATTTCTTTCATTGTTCTGCTTTAGAACCTTTCTCATGCAAGACATGGATAGATAACAATAGAAAGGGAAATGAAGTTTAATGCATAGAATAAAGGGAAAGAAAGTTTAGTTAGTCTAACTTCAAATATTGGTATGCAATTGATTGGCCTACCAAATGGGCTAAAGCTCAGTCTCACTTTAACAGAAGTTGGCAACCTGCCAATTGCAAATATCTACAGAAATTTCTGCAACACTAAAAGTTCAGCCGTAAGATAACATATATGAATATAATTTATTATGGAATAAGTTGAAAAAATAACTGCACATTTATATATCCATAGTACCCCATTAAACATAGACAGTATTGAAAAAGCTATAACTAAAACTAAAATTAACAACTCTAAGGTACAATTGAAAATGATATACTATAATTTGAATGAGGAAAATAATCACATACCTCTGTCATTTGTTGACAAGCAAATGTACAAAGTGAGGAACAAAACTCTAAAGAATTGTAACACCTCAACCAAAAGCTAACCCAAACCATAAGAGGGGCATTAGAGGGGGAAATTTTTTTTTTCTTTTTGCATTGTTAATGATGTGTATTTATGCATGAAATTGATGATTATGCATGTTATTTGAATTAGTTTTAGGCATAGGAGTAGTCCAGAGGCTGCTAGGAATTAATCGGGAAATTTTGAAATTTTGGTGAACTAGGTGCAAAATGGTCATTTTTCGCCCGTCGAAATTTTATGGATTTAATATCATATTTAAAAGGAGAAAAGAATTTAAAGACTTGAAAATAACATTATTTAATTGATTCGAGTATTAGTTAGATAAATAATCCCGGTTGAAAAATTTTTATCGGCACGTTGCTCGATTTCGGTGTTTCGGTTGCATTAAGGGTATTTTGGTCATTTCCTTTATAATATGGAATTATTGAGTGTGTGCAACCTTATGGTATTAGTTTAGGCTTGATTAAATCTGACCGTTGGATCAAATGATGAAAAATTGGATGGTTAGATGATTAGGTTGCAAATTTGCTATCCTAAGCTCAAAGTATGCGATTATTGCTTTTGGTTTATGATTTGGTATGTTAAAAGCATGTGATATTCATCTTGGTTAACTTTGGATGAACCAATAGTATGAAAGTAAGAAGAATGGATGGTTGGATGACTAAGATTCACCAAAACTACCATGAAACCTAAACCATTGAATCATACCTTTTGTATATGGATAAATATAACAATTTATCATCTTCTTCCTTAACAAAATTTCAACCAAACCACCATTTTTGCTGCATATGGTTCCGCCACACCTTGTCCCTCCCTTTTCTTGTTGTTTTCTTTCCATTTTTGATAGAATTAGATATATTCTATCATCCTAAACACTAATCCAACCTTGAAATTCAAAGACAAAGCCATTAAAGCCACCAAAAAGCTTAAGGAAGTTT
>CANXYC011102791.1:0-12600 GCA_948193065.1 Aleurites moluccanus | reverse complement strand
TCTGTTCACAATTACCCACACTGAATTATACTCTTTCTGTGATCTTGACAAACCCACTATAAAATCCATAGTTACTTAGTCCTATTTCCACTCTGGTAGTTAAATCTTTTAAGCAAACCTGAAGATTCTGATGTTCAATTGTACTTGTTGATAAGGCTCAGCATTTAGAGACAAATTCTGCCACCTTACCCTTCATGTTAGGCCACCAACAAAACTCTTTCAAGTCATGATATATCTTTGTTATCTCTGGATGCACTGTATAAGGAGAGTGGTGAATCTCCTTCACAATCTGCTCTTTGTACTCTTTAATATTTGAAACACATAATTTCCCCTTACATCTGAACACATTTCCCATAATAGCAATGTTAGGAGTTTTACCATTCGGAATCAAATTTCTGATCTTTACACACTGTGGATCCTCCTTCTGGAAGTTCCTTATCTCATTTCTAAGTAATGACTTCATCTGAAACTGGACTATCATTACTGTTTCCTGCCCCTGTGATTCCAAGTTCAAATCAAACCATTAGCCATCTATTCCCACAGTTCCTGTATCAGTGGTCTCTCTGTAGCAGCCACATGGGATAGACTTCCCATTGTTTTTCTACTAAGGTACCTGTTACCATATTTGTTTTCCCTAGATGACACAGAATCTGGCAGTCATAGTCTTTTAATAGCTCGACCCATCTTCTCTGTCTCAAATTTAGTTTTTTCTCTTATAGGATGTACTGGAGACTTTTATGATCAATGTAAATCTCATATCTCACCCCGTACAAATAATGTCTCCATATTTCTTAAACAAAGATCACTTCTACCATACCCAGGAAACTCCTGATCTCAGTAACCGTAGCGGAACATGGCCAATTTACAAATGTTTCAACTTTCTGTGGATTCACCTTTACCCCATCTGTGCTAACAACATATCCTAAAAATACAACCTCTGTCAACCAGAACCCATGCACCGAATCCTATCAGAATTCTGAAGTTAAACGTGCTTGGTGAAAGTAATACTATGATGGGTTACCTCTTGTGAAGTTCTTGTGTTGCACCTTTCTAATTTTGCATTTAGAGGATTTTTGTACACAGTTGATTACCTCTCAATAGCTACAATGTGATTCTGAAATGTTCCTTATGTTCCTCTCTGCTCTGTGTTCTGAAAGTAGCCTGTGCAATGTTTTCACCTTTGATCTACATTTGATGGTACCCTGACCTCTGATCTATTTGAAGGAGAAACAAGCTTCTTATAACTGATCAAACAAGTTATTAATTCCAGGCAAATAATACTTATCTTCCATTGTCACCTTACTCAATTTCTTATAATTACTATATATCCTCAGCGCTTTTCTTTCTTTTCTTTTTCTCTCTTTCTTTTCTCTCTTCTTTTTTTTATTATTATATTTTTATTTTTATTTTATTATTATTTATTTTTTTTATTCCTTTTTTTTTCCTTTTCTTTTCTTTTCTTTTTTTTTTCTGTCTCTCTCTTTTTTTTTAACAATAGCACTGATACTCCTCAGGATGAACTACTGGGCCAGACATAATTCTTATCGCACAACTCCTGTAACTGCTTTCTCAGCTCTAGTAATACCATTCTATATATAGGGAAATGGAAATAGAATCAGTACTAGGATATTTCTCAATCTTAAATTTAATCTTCTTCTCTAGTAGCAATTCTGGAAGACCTTTTGTAAATCCTTTCACCACAAAAATCTGTTCTAACTCTCTGGATGCCCCTGTAGTATTAATCATTGCTGTTAAGTTAACAATATACCCCTTTCTCATCAACCTCTCCGTCTGTACTGTAAACATTAACCCTGATATTTATAACTGTTAACCTCCCCCTGAAATGCAAACTTTTCCTATCCATTGGGTCAAAACTCTATTCTTTCCAATGCACAATCAATGGTAGCTTAATAACCAATCAATGAATCCATACCCAGTAGAATATCAAATCCCAATATAAGTAACTTAATCAATTCAACTAATAAGGATCTATCACAAACTTTTATATCACAAATATCATACTTATATTCTACAATATCTTTTTCCTCCTATTGGTATGGCTATCTCTAAGGGTACATGTGAAGGTTTTCTACCCAACTCCAAATTTCACAACAAAAATAAGTGGCATAATAGAATGGGTTACTCCCAAATTAAGTAATACAAAAACTATTATTTTATACTTAGAAAATCATTCCTATAGCTGACTGATGTGATCCCTGGGTCTACTGTGAAGTAACTGCAAACACTTGCTCTCGGCCCCTACCAGTTGCTGACTGTTCCCCTATTGGATTTTGTTTTGCTGGCCTGTCTCTATCTATATCCCCTCTGCCTATCTGCACTGATGACTGGGATGTTCCTGCCTTTGAAAACTTTGCAACTTTATGGATAGGACAATCTTTGTAAAAATGCCCTATCTGTCCACATATATGGCATGCTCCTGATATGAAACGACATACCCCAAAATGTCTCTTTTTGCAATAAGCACATGTGGGTACTAATGATGTCTTCTTCTTCCGAGCTGGCCTACTAGGGCCTCGAAAATAACCAGAAACAGGAGGCCTCATACTTATATCTGTCACAATGTTACTTTCCCATAAGCCCTCTATCAAAAACCTATCCATCATTCTCTGTTTGAACTCTTCCTAATCCATAGGATCATTACTATGAATATTTTTATCAATATGTTCTTTAAACTAGGTTGTAGCAGCTCCCTCTAGCAATAACCCCACAAGCTCTATAGTCCTAGCATCAGAATAAGGTAGTGTATGAATTACTCTATCAACCCTATCAATAAAGTCACTAGGGTCAGCACCAAATTCCCCTATAAAAGTGGGTAGTGGTAGTCTCATGAACTCTCTAACAGTTACACCACCCTCTGGAATAATTCTGCGTGTTTTGTCCCCCTGTAATACTGTTGGCTCTCTCCGAGGCACTGATGGTATCACAGACTGTACTACTGGTTGTACTGAAGATGAAGGTGGCTGTTGTACCACTAGCTATACTGGAGGTAGTGATGGTTGTATCACTGCAGACTGTGTTGCAATATAAGTTTGAATGGTCTGTAAAAGTTCCTATCTCATTTCCTGTAGATCCTGTCTCCAGGGTGCATCTCTCATCTGATCATACTCTTCACATCTCTATGACCTATGTGGCTCAAACTGAGTTCTTTGTGTAACTGATGCATTATAAACATTCTCTGCTTCCTCTCTCAGTCCATGATAATCATTCCCCTCACTAGGCCTAGCACGTCTAGTTCCCCTCTCTGACATCCTAGCACACTGTACCAATCAACATATAAAAGAATATTCAGATCATAGGTATGCAGAATTTCAAACAAAGATGAAGACTTGTCATTTTTTATGATATATGAACATCCTAGATTCCATGGTACTTCTATTACTACTTGTACGCAAACACTATAGGTTATATAAACCTTTAGCTCTGATACCACTTTTGTCACAACCTAAGCTAGGAGCCGCGACGGTCCTAGGGTACGGGTGATGCCTAGGCTACCAGCACCACGAAGAACCCAATTATCTATATGACATGGCAAGCAATTCAATAACAAGCTCAATATAGCTTGACAATTTTATAGAAATTTGGGCAGCATCTCCTTTGTATTAGGAGTATGCCCAAAAGAAAAACACACAATTAAACACTTCCACTATATACTTCAATCTCTATTCTCAATTCAATGATCCCTCTGGATCTCCAATATCAACTCAATATAATCACATCTGCATATCAAGCAATTTCCACATATACCATATCATATACATCCATAGTATAATTATTATGTAAAACTATAAAGATGCAAGCACAAACATATATGTATACTACTCTTTAATTTACAGTACCATAAAACCTCTATACTGTATAATTATTTACATATACTTTTGGAACTTGAATTTTTTTTACATGATCAGCTAGTACTATTCCAAGGCAAGAGTAAGGGATGCCAATGGAATATGTGCCTCACTGCAGACCTGAAAAAGATAACCACTGAAGGAGGTGGGTATAAAAATACTCAGTGAATCCAAATGTATAAAAATGCAGTAAATGATCATGAAACAATGGTTAATCAAATGTGGCTTGTAAAACCAATATAAGATAGTAAATAGATAATAAAACAAGTATCTGTATACATATCAATATAGATATCCATAAAAGAATCCATATAATATAACAAGTAAATAGTAATACAAGTACCCATATACGTATTCATATAAATATATGTATCAATATCATTATAAGAATCTTTGTAAACATCCAGATACTTATCCATATAGGTATCTAGATTCATATCCATGTAAATATTCAAAAATAATATTAAGTGAAGAAGTAACAAATTTTCAATGAATGAGTCAACGCACATATGATATAACAGGTATGGGTCCAATGAAAAGTACAATTGTACTAATTTAGTACAATTATAATTTTAATACAACATTCTTATGCACCATTAGTGCTCTATCCACCCATTCGTAAGAGTGATCGGCTCTTACGGCTAGAGTACGTCATCTCCCTCTAGCTGAGGCCTGTATAAAAACCAGTGTGCACACGGCCGATAGATTTACCTACTATACCATCGAGATAGCCCTATTATGATATCATATGGGAGTGTCTCCATATACAATATAAATAGCATAAATATAGCTCAAATAGATCTTATATAGATGTAGAATGATCATATATATATATATATATATAAAGAATAATGGGACAAATTAGGAAGTTGCCAAAAAATTGCCCAGTGGGGCTCAGTTGCATTGCCGCAACTGGCTCCCAAATTACGGGTCCGTTTTGGGATTTTTGAGTAGTTTCTGGTTAACTAGGTTACCAAAAGAATTAGGTGGACTATGAGGTACCATTTCGAAGCTTAGGTCGAGACTAGATCATTGGGCTAAGTGGTGGCCCAATTGGCTTTCCAGTTTTCATTTTATAGCCAGTCAAAGTTTAGGTCATTTTAGGTCGTTACGGCGGGCTTATTTACGGGCCAATCCGCACTTTAGGTATTGTATGACAACAAAGGCTGGTTTATCAGTCCAAATGACTTTTTATATGATTTATGATGCAAATCATGCATGATTATACATAAGGACTCACCTTAATCACTGGTTGTCTTTTATTTCCCCCAATCCACTATCGGTAGCCCTACTCGGTCTTCTACCCGACACTCCGAACTGGAGTTCTTGACGGTTTACCTATTTTCACATATAACATCATTGAATCAAAAGAACTCAAAATCCAACAACTTACCAAAAATTCTTCAAAATCTTCTTTGAATTAAATTGTTACTTTTTTAAGTTTTTCCTTGAATTCTATAGATATATTAGTGTTTAAGATGATGGAATCTACCTATTTCTATCAAAAATGGAAACAAACTATAAGGAATGGATATGGTGGATGGTGGCCGAAACTTCAATGGAAGAACAATGGAGTTTGCTGTATTTGTTTTCTTAAGGAAGATGAAGACAATTGATGTGGTGGGAAAAATCTATCAAATAATCAAAGGTTTGATCCAATGCTTTAGGTTTATGGTATTTTTGGTGAAACCTAGCCATCCAACCATCCATTTTGCTTACTTTTATACTATTGATTCATCCAAAGTCAACAAAGATGGATTCCATATACATTTGACGCACGAAATCCAAAAACAAAGCCAATAATCCTATACTTTGAGCTTATGATAGCAATTGTGTAACCTATTCATCTAACCATCCATATCTGCATCATTTGATCCAATGGTTAGATTTAATCAAGCCTAAATTAAGGCCATAAGGTTGCACACACTCTATAACTCCATATTATAAGGAAAAGACCAAAATACCCTTAGTGCAACCGAAGGACCTCAAGTACCTCAATTGAGCAGCTTGCCGGGAACTATTTTCAACCGAGTTTATTTCTCTAACTATTATTCAAATAAACTTAATAATATCATTTTCAAGTCCTTAAATTATTTTATACCTTCAAATATAGTGTTAAATCCATCAAAATCCGAATGGGGTGTGAAATGACCATTTTGCCCCCAGTTCACCAAAATTTCAAAATCACTTGATTTTGTCCTAACAGCCTTTAAACCACTTCTATGCCTAAAATCTACTCATATAACATGCATAACTATCATTTTCATGCATAAACACATATCATTATCATGCTCAAAAGAAAGAAAAAATTTCCCCCCTAATTGCCCTTCAATGGTTTCGGTTAGGTTTAGGTTGAGGTGTTACGTAAACCGATGGGATAGTGAGGGGAAAACCATCGGCATTGTGCACAATGGCGTACTGGACAGGGCTAAATGTTTGAGACCTAGCTAGAAAGGGACTTGTCTTAGCCGTAAGTTCTGGCCTACCTTATGTAATACGGTGATATTCAACTACAGTTACAGACCCTCTACGTCTGTTATATAAACATGACTAATTCCCTTTAGACTCCAGTACTATTGAATATTATTGCCTAATAATTTGAATCTATTCCATATTCGATTCCTTGTTATTGCTGTTGTTTATTTCATATCTTCTACTGTCACCCAACTCCTGCATGTAGCATAATGTATATGTATCTCACTGAGTATTTTATACTCAACATTTAGTGTTTTATTATTTTACAAGGGAATGAATTAGTGGTGGCAAATTTCAAGTCATTCTTTCTCCAACTTGGGACATCTAGAACTTCAAGGTTGTAGAATTAATTTTAATGAGTCATTTGTAAAATATTATAGTGCTCCATGGTACAGTGTCTAGACAGATATATGATATAACTGATTTTAGGTATTTAATGAATATGTGAAAATGATAGTCAAAGTGATGAAATTAAAATATAATATGATATGTTACTGAACCTTATCAAACAAATTATGTAATATGAGTAATATTTTAGTGTTTGAAAATGAATGATACTGCCTAATGTGATGTAATTTGATATGGAAAATTTTATAGAAGTATTATGTATTCCAAATGAAACATGGAGTTGAGAATATAAGGTTGGTGGTCATATTGGAAGTGCTAATTTTTACACAGGTTGAGTAATGGTTGAATTTGTAAAATTTGTATTATTCATATTAGATGGATATAATAGAGGAAACTCTATCAGAATTTTTGTAAAAATAATAAATGGATCTAGAATATTATTGGATAAATATAAACTTAATTTATAAATTGGTATTGAAATTGGGTTCGACGGGTTTCCGGTGACCTTAGAGCTACCCGTGCCCTAGGACCGTCACGGCCTCTTTAATTGGTCGTGACACAATTATATAGGTTAGATTAGAAGTTGAAAAGGTATGACCCTATGGCTTCCCTGAAAGTTCAAATGGTTGGAGTGTGGCCGATCGGAAAAGATACAACCTTTCACTTTTTAGAAACCAAAAGGTTATAGGAGGGCATTGTTAATATCGACCCAAAATTGAAAGAAACCCATCAATAAAGAGTCATGAGATTAAAGGTGAAGCCCACATATGGATGAGTCAGTCACCGGCCCAAATCAAAGTATAAAATGAACTGAATGCGAATGAGTTTTTATCGAGACAAACACCGAGCCGCTTATGAATAGCTCGACTTATTTAGCAACACCCTAAAATTTCGATTTAGATTTTGGACAGTTTTCTTAAGTACCGATCTGATAACACCGGTAATACTTACATAGACTGAAGAGTTAGTTTAGCATCAATGTTAAAGTTATTTAATACAGATCCATGGATAATAAGAGAACTAAAATAATATTATTTATTGATAAAAAGAAAGTATGGAAAAGTGTTATGGAAGATGAAAAATCAATAGAATGGCAAAACCATCAATAAGTGCAACTTTGGGAATATTTTTGAAAACCCATAGTCTAAAACCCAGATTTGGACCTATAGTAATTTTATATGATAGAACAGTCTAAAATAAGTCTTTTCACTCCCCACACTGATATTTGATTCTCAACAGAAATAACAAAAATAATTATAGAAAGTTATTGGGTAAAAGTGTGAATAAGGAAAGTGTGGGGGCTAAAGTACAAATACTCAAAACTTTGGCATATAAATACATGTCTTAAGATATTTTCCAACCAAGCTTATCTCTTTCATCTTCTTTCCTTCCTTGTCCAAATTCTCCAAGCTCAATACCCATAAATTTTTCATCCAAATTTCAAGGAAAAACCAAAGGAAAACTTGAATCCAACCTACAATCAACCTTTTCCCATCCAAATTCCACTAAGGCAATAAAGAAAAATTTGGAATTCTTCATCTTGAAGTTTCGACCAACACACCCAAGTGAGGTAACTTAAAGTTTTCTTTAATCTTATAGTTTAAATGGATGATTTAGATGATCAATAATTCAATTGGCACTAATTGTTAGAAATTCCCAATTTTGAAACCCTAACTTGGTTATGTCAAGTACAAAACCTTGATTAGTGTTATATGATTTTTAATATAGTTAGAATAAGTGTTATTACCATCATTAGAAGCTAAATGGGTAGTTATATTAGTGTAGAACCAAAGATTTCTTCAAAGTGTTCATAAAGCTTACCATAGAAGGTTTTAGTGTTCAAGGTGGAATTTTAGCTATCTAAGCCATTAGATGAGTTCAATATACTTCCTTTTACATGTTTATTATGATAGATTAAATTATAGAATTGAAATGTGGAAACACCCATTTGGCCGAACCCATTATTGAACAATCCTTTGAAATTTTGCTTCATTTATCCTAGATTTCATCCTTGAATTTGATTCTCAAATGTTTATTCTTTGTAACCTTTGAGTTATTGGTTGAATTCTCCTTATTGTGAACCTTTGATTTGATCTTTGGGCTATGTCAAATTTCCACCAAAACCATGCCAAATTGTTGATTGAAAGTTGCAAACCAACTGTTAGATGAAATGCCTAAACCAAAGTTCCTTTTTTACTGCATTTGAATGCCATTGTCGCCAGTGACATTGGCTAGCCAATGGCTCTAGTGTATATGGCATTGGATAACCTTGATGTCAATTAACCTATACTTGATTATTGCTACTATTCTAACATTTGTTATTGTTTACTGTATCGATACCTGTTATTTTGATATTACAGACTGATTCTTAGATTGGTACTGTTATTGGATATATTGTTATTGAATCTTATTCATAGTTGTTGTACCTTTGATGATACCTAATGTCTTCCATACCTTATAAATGTTATTTGATAGAACTACCCAATCGATGGGGTAGTGGATAAAATCCATCGGTATTATGCATAGTGACCCACTGGACAGGGTTAATAGTCTAGAACCCTAGCTGGAAAGGAATTTGTCTTAGCCATAAGTCTTGGTCCATATTATGTATTTTACTAATAATCATTGTTACTATTATTGGCCCCTTTAGTTTGTCACTTCCACATATAGACTTAGCAGATAATTCTAATAATGACACTGCCTATCTTATTATTAACTTGTATTGTACCTTATAAATATTGATGTGCTCTACCTTTTTCCTTTATCACTGTCTATTTATTTTACTTACTGAATACCTTACCCTCAATTTATTGTATTGTATATTGAGCTCACTGAGTATTTATATACTCATTCTGTAGTGGTTTTAAACTTTTCAGGACAGGAGCAGTGACTTGGTTCCCAGTTTCTTCTTCGAGGAACCAGACTCCATTTTATAATGTAATTACTGAGATATACTGTATATGGTTATTTTCTAGTTATACTCTATGGTCTGTAATAACTGGTATTAGAAGAATAGACTATATGGTTATTTTATTGTGTGATGGAATATTATATTACTAGATTGATAGTGAATCGTTTAGATTGGAAATGGACTTTAATTATGATATTGGTATTTACTGTGGATTTAAGATTGTTATACAGGGTTCTGCGGGTGTTGGTCGTCTTTGGCAGTTCTTGCATCCTAGGATTGTCATGCTCCAAATTTGGGTCGTGACAGAAGTGGTATCAAAGCTTAGGGTTATATGAATAATATACAGATACAGTGTTAATAGGTTATAAGGTAAACCATGAAGCATTAGGAATTCCTGATTCGTCTTTTGGAGTATTGTCATATTTTTGTATATCCTGCGATACCATACTATATTAAGCCATCATATGTTTTCTATAGTGATCGAGATGTCAAAAAAGGAGTGTGAACGTGTTACAAAATTAGAACGTATCAAAAGTAAATAACTTAGTAGAGAGGCTGAAGTGGCCTTAAATGAGTCATTAATTAGGGAGGATACAGATGAACCTCCCCGATCCTAATGGAGAACAATTGATACTAAAGGGTAGTAAAGATCCCTGGAGAGTAGAGATGATGCAGGGAATGATAGATTTATGTCGGGAATTGCAAGAATTGAGGCGGGAAAGGCAAGCAATGCCTCCTTCAGCATCACTAGCAGTACCTCCTCCTGCTGCACCAGCTATTCCACCAGTCGTACCTTTTCCATCGGTGCCAGCAACACCTGCAACATTTCCTGTTGAGCCTGTATTTCAGGAGGGTCTCCGAACTATTGATAAAGACGGGGTGAGCATGTTAAATTTTCTGAAGCTGAATTTGCCTAAATTTAGGGGTGACAAATGAGAAGAGCCAATATATTTCTTGAAACAGATAGAAAAAGTGGTACAGAGACTACCATTTTCAGATGCATGGGCTATAGAGCTAGTGAGATTACTGTTGAAAGGAAAAGCATGGACCTGATTTTCTAGACATATGGAGACCCGATTGTACAGTGATCATCCTTCTTCTTGGGCACAATTTAGATAGGCCCTATTGGATGAGTTCCTAACAAAAAGTGTGAAGGCCAGAAACCTTATTCAGTTTGAATAAGGAAACAAAAGTTTAGGGGAATATGTATATGAATTTATTAGACTGAGTCGGTATATTGCCAGAATAGCATCAACTGAGGCAAATTTGATCAGCAAATTCAGGAGAGGTCTGCATGCATCTCTGCATAATGCTTTGTTGTCTACATAATTTACTTCTCTAACAACTATTATTGATAAGGCAATACATATGGAGGAAAAGTACATAGAAGAGAGAGCAAAAAGTGATCAGAGGAAGAAAGGAGGATCCAGTGGACAATCTTAAAAGAGGGAAGGAAGTTCCCAGTAACGATAAACAGATAGAGTCTCTAGGGCAAAACAGTGACAATAGTCTGGTAGCTAGAGAAGAAGAGGATAGGGAAGAGGCACCTCGGGACAAACAACTCCCAGTTATTCACAGGGATCCTCCAGACTAATGTCTCAGGCACCTAGTGTATCAATATGTGAGTTTTGTGGTAAGAGACATGGAGGAGAATGTAGACGACAGATAGGTGTCTGCTTAAGATGTGGCCAACAGGGCCATTTTGTTAAAGATTGTCCAGTGAGTTATGAACAATAGACTGCTACAACAGCTTTACAGCCAACAGTACAAATGAGTCAGACTAGTAACAGAGAGGCTACAGGTAGAGGTAGAGGCAGAGTTCAGGGACAGAGTAGCAGTCAAACCCCTATAGGAAGAGGTCAGGGACGTGTGTTCATAATGAACCCTGAAGAAGCACAAAAGGCAGATAACACAGTGACAGGTATGATTCCAGTACATAATGAAATTGCTTAAGTATTGTTTGATTCAGATGCCACAAATTCTTTTGTTTCACCAATGTTTGCACCTAAACTGCATATGGAGAGATAGTTGTTAAGGGTATCGTTAAAGATCTCTACTACTATGGAGAAGAGTATAGAAGTAATTTATGAGTATCCGAACTGCATCATAGAGATTGAAGATAGATTTTTGCATGCTAATTTAATTGAATTGTCTGTGTTAAAATTGGATGTGATATTGTGTAACACTTTAGTTTAAACCTAACCTGAACCATTAAGGGGCCAACTAAGGGAACTTTTTTTCTTGAACTGATCGTTGTGTGATATTGTATGCTTATGCATGAATTGAGCATATGTGCATGTTTTATGATGTATTATATGAGTTAAAGAGGTTTAAAGGCTGTTAGGACAAAATCGGGTAATTTTGAGTTTTGGTGAACTGGGGGCAAAATGGTCATTTCGCACTCCTTTGAGTTTTTATGGAATAAATAGCATATTTGAAGGTAAAAAAGAATATTAGGACACGAAAATGATGATATTATGTTTAAATGAATAATTGTTGGAGAATTAAATTCGGTAGAAAATAATTTCCGGCAAGCTACTTGATTGAGGAGCTTCATTTGAACTAAGGGCAATTTGGTCTTTTTCTTTGCAATATAGAGTTATATAGTGTATGCAAGTCTATGGTAACATTTTAGGCTTACTTAAATCTAGCCATTGGATGAAAAGATGAAGAAATGGATGGTTGGAAAGCTAGGTTGCACCATATGTACAATAAACTTGATGTATAGGATTATCCCATTGATTTTTAAGTAGATTTTTCCTACCCCTTCATTGTTCATCATCTTCCTTAAGCTAAAATTGCAGCCAGCTTTTCTCTTTCCTCCTCCAAACTTTCAGCCACTTTAGACCACCATCAAATCTTGTTGTTTTCTTTCATTTTTTGATGGAAACATGTTAATTCAATCATCCTAAACACAAATATATCCATAGATTCAAAGGAAAAACTAGAAAAAGTAACAAATCAATCCTTTGAAGATTTTGAAGAACTTTTGGTAAGTTA
>CANXYC011102785.1:0-50537 GCA_948193065.1 Aleurites moluccanus | reverse complement strand
AATAATATTTTTTTTAATTTTAAATAAATAAAATAATTAATTTTTATTTAGTTATTAATTTATTTTATTTTTTTATATTTTTAATTTAAAAAAATACTTTTTTGTAAATAAATAAAATTTTAGGGACTAAATTGTAATTTGCCAAATACTTTTTTAATTCTTGTGGGGCCCAGGAAGAAAAGTCAACGGTTAAAGGGTCAGGATCATAGATTTTAATAACGTTATGATCAAAATTATATCTCGAAAAACATTAAATGCTAATGTGCTCCTAGGGCTAAACGGCAGGGTCAAAATTGTATCTTATTCCTTAAATTAAAGCAATTACTGAAACACTAATTAAAATTAATAAATTATCTACACAATAATCTCATTTAAGTGTTCTGATTGAAATTTTTTTATACATAAAATAAGAGATAGATAGATTAATTCAAATTCTTAAAATATATTTTCTCTATTTTTTTTTATCTTTCGTTTTAAAAATTCATCTATTTTTATTTTTAATTATCGCAATATTTATTCATTTTTCTTTATTTTATTTTTATAACATTTAATTAAAATATAATGATTTAATTTAAGATAAAATTAAAAATATAATATTAAATAAATTATTTTAAATCTAATTAATAAATATTTTAATATATATGCAAAATATTCATTCTATTCATATGTTTATATATGCAAAATATTCATTCTATTCATACAAACATACGAAGCAATCCCAACAACTGCTATGAGATTTGCAAGAAATAATTAAGAAACAAAACCAGTTTCAAAATAAAATATACCATTTAATTAATTAGTAATTACATCTCTACTGCATTTCTAAAGATTTCCAACTCTCCAATTACAAACTCTAACCATTTAATTTTTTTTTTATAAATTTTAAAATAAAGGTTGCTTTTGATCTCTGCCACTGTGCTTCTGAATTTGATTGCTGTAAAGATGCTCTGTTTTGTTATTTAATCCCTTCCATTAGGGGAAAAATATTAATTAATATCACAACTCACATACTTAGCTTAAGTCTAATAATAATGCATCTCTCGACTCCATAATCAATATAAATTTAAGTTCCTTCGCCCAATACTAAAAAAATAATTATAAAGTACTCTGTATTACATTTATTTGCACTCAGGTGGCATGACCTTGAACCTGTGTATATCATTACAGTAAGAGTAGAACATGAGCTTCCTTCTTGCCCAATCCATGGCCCTGCTTTGATCCTTTGATAAAGCAACGAATTGTTGCCCTTCAACAGGGTCTAAACTTGAAGGACCAGCTTTAGAACATGAAAATGAAGGAATGTAAATGCAACCAGTCATTTCCATTTCTGCAAATGAAACTACAAATGGTGCATACTTATAATTAACTGGGTATTTTCCTCCATGGGTTGCCCACTTTGAACCATCCCAAATTGTGGCATAAAGTGACATTGGTTTTGATGGGTACACAGAAGGGAAAGCACTGTTGTGAACAAACTCTCTTACTGGTACATTGTCCACTAGAAACCTGCCAATTTTAGTAAGGTTAAATGATTGAGTTTTGAGTTAGTGATACTGAAATTATCTCTAAGATTGCGAGACTATGGGGGTCGAAAGTCGAAACCCCAGATGGAGCTTAATTAATAAAAAAAATAATAAAGATTAGATTTTTGTTGGATTAATTAGCTTACACTGTATGGTGATTGTTCCAGATGATGCTATAATGATGGTGTTCTTCTGTTGGATCAAACCAGAGATAGAATTTCTCTTCTCTTCCTGTGCTGACACTTCCATTGGCATAGATATTAGTTTGAAGGATCCAATCATTTCTATTGTCATGTCCAAGAAGTTCAATGTCAATCTCATCATGGTTGTGTGGGTTTGTATCTGCATTTGACATCTGAAAAAAAAAAAAATTCCCATATTTTAGTTATTCTATAAAACTCGCAAGTCACATCTACCCTTTTTTTTGGTAAATTCTTACTTCGAGGGGATTAAGGTTATGAATGTTGAATTTATTACCAAAATCTAGGATTATCTATGTACTAATTGCGCTTATGTCAAATAGTTCAATATTTGTCCTTTTATTATAAGAACTTAGTGCTCTCAAGTTTGACAGTTTTCCTCTTTCAAAATTTTTTTATGCACTAAAAACAGAGAGATATAAAAGCTACATAGAAGGCTACAACAACTCCAGGGGATAGACCAGCGGGCAACTTTATTGCAGCACTAAAAAATCCATAGTAATATTTGTTCTTGGAGGCCAATCCAGAACCTGCAGAAAATTAAAAGAAAGAAAGAAAAGAAACCCCAAAAGAATGTTTGAGAATAAATTTAGAAACATAACTAACAAGCTCTTGATAGTATTGAAACTTTTTCCAAAGTTATGAAGTTACAATTTTGAACTCCAGTCGAAGCCAAATTTATTAAAAAGAAAATACTTAGAAACATAAAAATCTAGCAAGGTACCTGAAGATTTATCAAGAGCAAGATTGACATAAGACCCATTATTGAGAAGCTTAATATTTGATTCTCCAAAAAATGTGGAGAACCCTTGACCAATTGAAACATGAGAAAAGAGATCAGTGAAGTGAGTAACATTAGGAGGGGTATATTGCATATGATGCCTGCTATGTGAAGAAACGCCTAATATGAAGCGCAAAAGCAAAAGACTCAAAATGGTATTTTCTTGCAAAAATGCCATATTCCCACTAGATTTTGGAATTTGATGATGAAGCAAAAATATGGGTCAGGTTGATTTATATGTATAATAAGAGAAAAAGTTCACAATCTTTGCTTAGTTGTTAACTAGCTGGCTACCTCTTCCTAGTATATGCTGTTGGTGGGTATGTTGGATCTTTAAGACAAGGATGTATAGGTCATATAGGGAATGGCTTTAGGATGAATAACAGTGGGGCTGCCCTAATGTTAAAACCATGATACATTTGGACATTTACACAAGTCCTTTTTTTCTTTTGGGAATGGGAAATTTTTAAATGTGAAGGAATGTAGGCCAATGTTTGAATTAAGAGAAAAATTTTAATTGAATGTGTCATAAATATTTAAATTCTACATTCTACATTATAAAACAACACAATTTTTAACTGCAAAAAATAAATTTTTAGACATGTTAATTTATTGATTAGGTGTTGAAATCTTAGTTTAAAATACATTTGTATAAGACTGATCATTTAAATACTTTTTTATAAAATCACAATAACTATCAATATTTAATTTCAATTCATAAATTTTGATAAAATAATTAAATTAATATTTAGATATTATATATTATGGATTATTTTGTAAGAAAATTGAGTTTAAATTTATCGTTTTTCTAATAAATATTTTTAGAACACTCGTTAAAAATTAAAAATTCAAATAATATTAAATAAATAAATTTAAAAATAAAATAAATAAGTGAAAAATAAATATTCTGACTTATTACTTGAAATAACAATAAATATAACGAAATATAATTTTATTAATATCTTTTTTTTTTTCATCTAATTCATTTTTTATATTAATTTATTTATATTTTCTAACATAATTATTTTCTAATTATATTTTATTTGAAATAATTATTTTTAATAAATATTTTTAGAGTAATTATTAAAAAAATCATAAATCAATAATTAGGTAGATATATTTTTATGTTTAATCATTAGTTGAAATATAAAACAGTGTTTCATCATGAACTCAATTTCGACATTTCATAAAGTTTGATGGGAGCTCTCACCTACATAAAGAAACTTTGGAAGTGCCTATTTCTACTTGCTGTGCGGTCCGAAGATCTTAATGGGCCAAAACAATAACATTTTTGTTCGTCTCTAATGAGTATAAGACTTGGAAATATTTCAGGGTTATACGCATAAAGAAGAATTGACATTTTCCTTTCCCTTATCATTTACGATATATTTAGTTAAATTTTATCAATAAATTTATTTTATTTATAAATAAATTTTTATATTTAATATATTAAATAATAAATATAAAATTCATTTCAAATAAAATAAATATTTTGTTTGATATAATTTTATAATTTATTTTAATATTTCACTTTGTTAAAAATATCCTTATAAATATATTATTTATTTACTTATTTTTTTTAAACTTCATATTATAGGCTCCATTTAAAAAATTTAATTAGTTATATATTTATTATGATTAATAAAAATATAATTATTTAAAACTTAATTTAATATTTATCAGCAATATCTTTTTATATATATTATTTTTTTCAAAAATAAAATATAATTTTAGTCATAAATAATTAAATTTATTAAGGGTTTTGTACTTGTAAAAAAATTTAAAGAAAAAGCAATTATAAAGTATAAAATAAAAAAATACAATAAAAACTAAAAACCTATAAGATATAAATTAAAATGTATAAAAAAATTAAAATTAAAAAACTTAAAAAAATAAAACATAAAGTGGGCATGATAAAAAAAAAGTTACAGCAGTATTTAAAAAAAATTGAAGTCAAGCAAAAGTCCCATCTTATAAGTATGTTCTATCTCTAATAAAAAAATTGACAAAAAAATAAAAATAAAAATAAATTGTGTCAAATAAATAAAAATTTCAAATTAATAATTGATGTATTTTTGTCCATCAAAATGTAAAGAA
This sequence comes from Aleurites moluccanus, assembly GCA_948193065.1. Taxonomy (NCBI): domain Eukaryota; kingdom Viridiplantae; phylum Streptophyta; class Magnoliopsida; order Malpighiales; family Euphorbiaceae; genus Aleurites; species Aleurites moluccanus. The sequence continues at coordinate 45,936 of CANXYC011102785.1, read as the reverse complement.
TAAAATATTAAAGTTAATAAGTGTATTTTATTTTTTTAAAATTTATTAATTTAAAATTATAGAATTTATTTAAAAATACGAACTATTTTGATAGAATTTAATTTAATTATTTTAATTTTATAGATTTAATTATTTAAAATTTAAAATAAATTTAAATTTAAAATAAATATAAAATTATAAAATTATAAATAATTTTTATAAAATTTTATGAAATTTATTTATACAAAATAAAGATTAACGTCATTTTCTTCTTATTTCAATTCCTTTTATTTGACATTTTGTCCTCTTCTTTTTCTTTCCTTCTCAAGCAAACGAATAACAAATGCCCAAACTAAATCTTGCAATAAATTTATTTAAAATTTAATACTTTCTTTAGTTGGATTTAGTCACTCTATTACCAAATCCAAAATCCCATTACGTAGAAGTTGAGTATAATAAACACTTAATAATTAGTGAACTTTTAATTTAGAGAAATTGAAATTATCTAAAAAATTATGAGATATTGAATTTGAATTTTTAATTGAAATTAAATTAAAAAAAAATATTAAATTAATTGATTATAATAATTGATCATCACAAGAAAATAAAAAATAAAAAAAATAAAAGGGACAAAAGAAAAATTTTCTATTACTAATAATTTAATATATATATAATATGACATAATTACATGGATAGAAAAATAAATTACTTGAATGAAAACTTGAGTCACTCCAATAAAAATAAAATTTTATAAATTTATTGAAAATTTTTTACCTAATTCATTCAAATTCAATTTTATATATAAAAAAAATTCTTTTCAACTTATCCAAACTTAATTTTTAGATAAAATTTTTTTTTACCCATTTAAAATTAATTTTTTAAATTCGACCATACATAATTAAATAATTATTTTTATCAATAACATGAGTGTTAGAGATATTACATTATATTTCAAATAAGAAATATTATTTCACACCTAATTAAAATTTAAATTCTTTTATATATTATCAACTCTATAATTATGGAAAGTAATTTTTTTGGGATATATATTATTGTATGAATCTTCACTTTAGCAATAAAGAGACGAGAGCAAGTTAGTTGTGATTTTGATTAGACAAATAAGAGATTTATACATGATTTTGATTAGTCTTGTCTTAAATATAATTAATATGGTAAGATTTGTTGTGATTAGACATGTCTATTTTCTTCTTTTTTTGGGTGTAAAATGATTCGCCAGAGCCATTTTAGCTGGCAACTTAGATGCTTCGATATGACAATTAACAAATAAAAACAATAGTGATAAAGTTGGCATTAAAATAGCCTTTGTACTTAATCCAAGAGGAGGGTATGGCTGCAATTGCCCCATTTCCATAACTTCAACAAAAATGCTCAATTTGGAATGGATAAAAAATTAAATTAAAGGAAATTAAATTGATTTCATCAATCATAATTTTTAATTCAATGATATTGAAATCATTAATTTTTAGATTATAATTTTAATAACAGTTAAACCAATTAAAATAATTTTGCCATATCATTTCTAAAAAGTTAATTTTTATAAAATTAGTTAGAGCTTATTTGACATTAAATTTAAATTTATTTTTTATCAAAAAAAATTAAATTTGTTTTTAAAATTGTATTTTATTTTTTAATAAAGTTTTAAATTTTTTTGAATAAAATTTTACCAAAAATTATCTCACCAAAATGGAATTTAAAAAAAAAAATTTAGATTAATCTAATTCACCACGTAAAATTATGGACTAATTAATAATGATTTGATATATCAAGATATTAATTATAATATAAATTTCATAATTTAAATAATTAATTACTATATTAATCTTATAAGTATTTTTTACTTAATAATATTTAATCACTATTAATAATTTATAATCCTACATAATAAACTAAATTCACTTTAAAATTTTGGTTTGGCTGTGCAATAAGCCAAAACTCTCAAACAGAAGCCTTCTTAGAAGTTAAGAAATAAAACTTTATCCATAAGCTGCATTTTAGAGTCTTGAAGTTACTAATTAGTTTTTATCAACATAAATTAGTTCATTTAGTATTTATATGGTCTACAGAAATTTAGATAACTATGAAAAAAAAATTGAGTTAAGTTGATATAATTAGGATCCAAATAATTTAATTAAATTATAGAAAAATCATTCAGTGTACTATCACCACATCCTCGTAACCTATTCTCAAAATGAACTTAATTAAATTAATTTAAACAAAAAATGAATTTAAACTTTTTAATTATGATAAAACAATTTTATGAGAATAAAATCCAGGTGCATAATTACATTCAAACTATTAATGTTCGTAAAAAAATAATTATAATTTTAGTTTAATAATTTATATTTACGCATGAACTGCATGATTAGGATTAGCTTATGCATATAAATTCAGAGAATTGGAATTAATAATTAATAGGACAAGAAAATGATGAAATGATCACATATTCACATATGCATGTGTCGATGAATTCATGCAAGAAAAGAAAATGAAAGGGGAAAGTGAGAGTTTTTGTCACTCATTAAAGAAATAACTATACCTCTCTTTCGTTGCTTTGCTTTGGTGTGTGAAAGGAAAGCAATGGAAGAAACTACTTTTCTTGACATTAATTTTTCAACTATAGAATCGTTTTTTTTCAATTGTATTATTCAATTGTTGTTAAAATGAATTTGCTTTGGATATTTGAAGTTATTATTTAAAAAAATAAATAGTGGTGGGCTTGCGTATTTTGCGAGTTTTAATTATATTTTCTCACAATATTTTAAAATATATAAATTATTGTTAATATTTTATTAACATTAGATATTTTTTTTATAAAAAAAAATATTATTTTAATAAGCATAATTGATCAATAATTTTAAAAATAATAATCTATAATCTAATAATTAAATTAAAAATAAAAAAATGGCAGCTTCCTTCCCAAAAGCCCATGCTATATCTCCACGTGCTTGTCGGCTGCCTTTCTTCACGTAACTTCACTTCTCACGAGACCTTCCCATATTTCTCGGCCACGTGTCACTCTCACCTCAACTTCAATCCCATGATCTGAAACTCTATGCGAACTCGCCTTAATTCTCATGCTCTCCGCTAAACCACGTTGCACTCTCGTTCACCGCACAATTCGTCAACCTTGAATAATCTTCTGACACGCGTCCATTACTCGATCCAATACCCCTCATGTATATATATGTATATATATAAATCAAATTAAACCGCCGATTGACAAATTCAAAAACTAAACAAAAATCAGAATACAAATACAAACTGCCAAAACCAACTCTCTGTCTATGATCCGAAAATATAACGGGTCGACCCGCCGGATTCTTACTTTTCCGGCGGTTCACCCTTGCCAGAGTATAGACCCAACAACACTTCTCACCTCACTGACCAATTTAGCTCTCGAAATTAGTGAATACAAGTTAAAACATTTCTCTACCAATGTGCGAAACGCGCGAGAAACGATTCGCCAAGTCAGTAACATTCTCTTCTTGCTTGAGGAAATCGGGGTCGTTTTCGGTTCGGGTTTAACTGATTCTATCATTCTCAGCTTGTCGGAGCTTCATTTGACGTTACAGAAGGTTCGTTTCTTGCTAGAAGATTGCACTTTAGAAGGTGCTCGTTTATGGATGTTAATGAAGTCGGAGCGGGTAGCGAATCAGTTTCGGATACTTGTTCGGGCCATGGCTGCCGGTCTGGATGTTTTGCCACTGGAATTGCTTGATTTGTCAGGAGAAGTGAAGGAATTGGTCGAATTAGTAATGAGACAAGCTCGAAAATCGAGATTTGAAGTGGACCCGGATAATAAACGGGTCATGAATGAGGTTCTCTTTATCTTGAATCAGTTCGAAAATGGAGTTGTTCCTGATAGGAATGATGTAAAACAGATTTTGGATTCAATTGGGGTTCAAAAATGGAGCGATTGCAATAAAGAAGTCAAGTTCTTGGACGCAGAAATCGAATTCGGATACTCAAATGAAGAGAAAAAAAGAAACTTTGGGCTTTTAAGTAGTTTGAAGGGGTTTATGAGCTATGCAAGATGCGTATTATTCAATTCAATTGATTCCAAAATCACCCAACAGCAACAACTTGATAATAAATTCATTGGCGAGATTCTTAGCTGCCTTAGCAGCGATGATTTTCGATGCCCAATTTCGCTGGAGATAATGAAAGATCCTGTCACCATAGAGACAGGGCATACTTATGATCGATCTTCAATATTGAAGTGGTTCAGCTCTGGAAATTCCACATGTCCAAAAACTGGTAAGAGACTTGAAACCACAGTATTAATCCCAAATTTAGTGCTCAAGGGTTTGATTCAACAATTCTGCATCCAAAATGGGATCCCATCTGTTGAATCTAATCGCAAGAATCGTGATATAACAAGGACGGTTCTTGCTGGAAGTTTGGCAGCTGAAGGAGCTATCAAAATGGTAGCTAATTTTCTTGCTGATAAGCTTGAAAATGGAGATGGTAAAGAAAAAAGTAAATGTAGTTATGAAATTCGGATTCTTAGCAAAGCAAGCATTTTTAATCGGTCTTGCTTGGTAGAAGCTGGCGTGATTTTATATTTATTGAAGTTGTTATTGTCTAAAGATATTTTGTGTCAAGAAAATGCAATTGCAGGTTTATTGAATCTCTCAAAGCATTCGAAAAGTAAAGCTGTGATTGTTGAAAATGAAGGAATGGAGTTGATTGTTGATGTTTTAAAGAAGGGGTTAAATATAGAGGCTAGGCAACATGCTGCCGCTACGTTGTTTTACCTTGCTTCAGTAGAGGAGTATAGGAAATTGATTGGGGAGAGTACTGAAGCTATATCAGCTTTAGTACAATTAATTAGGGAAGGAAATGATCGTGCAAAAAAGAATGCATTGGTTGCAATTTATGGATTGCTTATGCATCCTGATAATCATTGCAGGGTTCTTGTATCAGGAGCCGTTTCTTTGCTTGTTAATGTTTTGATATCTTGTGAAAATGAAGAACTAGTAACAGATTCTTTAGCAGTTTTAGCTAGTCTAGCAGAGAAAACTGATGGGGCAAAAGCAATTCTTCGATCTATTGCCTTACCTCAAATTGTCGGAATTTTGGATTTCTCCACTTCAAGGGCAGCAAGGGAGCAGTGTGTGTCTTTGTTGCTGGCCTTATGTATCAATGGAGGTACAGATGTGGTAGCTTTTTTGGTCAAGAGCCCTTCTCTTATGGGATCATTATACTCCCAATTGAGTGAAGGCACTTCTCGAGCTAGCAAGAAAGCAAGTGCTGTCATCAGGATCCTCCATGAATTCTATGAAAGAAGGTCCTCTAGTTCAAGGACACCAGGTCTCCCTCGAGAACGATTTATTCATGTATGGTAACCCAATTTTTTTCGGGTATTCCATCATTCTTTCATTTTCCTTGCAAGAATCTCTCCATGTAAATACACTCAATTCTGGAGGGATGCTTTCTTGCTTTGTTTTGTAATATTAGCTCGGATTTTTCAAGAGCTAATATGTATACTGGCTTCTGTTTTTTTTTTTTTTTTTTTTTATTCTAAGAAGCTTTGTATAAATATACGATCATGTTGCAATTCTTTTTTCCTGACTAGTAACAATAATAATGTATTACTTTATCATAAAAATCATTCATCAGAATATGCAATAAAAATGAGAATTTTGTTATCTTCCATTGTTCTCCTCTTCAATTTAGTTCATTCTTTTTGCTGAACATATGTGATAGACTTCATTCTCATCGAGATATCCAGAGCTTGCTCTAATCTCAGTACCACTGTCTCCATTGATGGCCTTTCCTGCTTAATTCCTGTACATGACAACGCTAACTTGAGCACCAGATCAAAGGCTTCAACTGAATACTCTCCATTGAGTTTAGGATCAGCGAATTCTGTTATATTACCGCCTCTTGAGAGAAAATTTGCCTGAGACGTTGAGGTATGCAATATCAGGGATAGAAGAGAATTTAAAGTTACAAGGCTTAAATTAGGGTGAAAGAAAAAGGGATTTTCTTCTTTACCATTTTGTTCAGCTGCATTGGTCTATTGAAATTCAGATTGATCACTCTCTTCCCTGAAATAAGTTGTAGCAGCACAATCCCAAAACTGTAGACATCACCCTTTGCATTTACACGATGATTTCTTCGATATTCAGGATCAACATAACCAAATGTGCCTCTCACTTCTGAACTCACGTAGGACTGACCTACGTCCATTACTTTGGATAATCCAAAGTCTGAGAGTTTTGCTTGAAATTCAGCATTGATAAGAATGTTGGTTGGCTGCCAAGACAGCGTATCGTGAGAAGAAAATAGGAGAAAAGAAAGATTTGATCTCAGGGAAATGCTGGAAAGAAATGGAACAGAAGATAAGGCTTGCATATCTACGGCTATGATAAACATACCTTGATATCGCGGTGAACAATGCAGCCTTCTGAATAGGTGTGGAGAAACCAGAGACCTCTAGCACTATCAATTGCAATCTCAAGTCTTTGAATCCAGGAAAGAACTCTATCTTTACCTGTTGTTCTTGAACTTTGTCAATCGGCTCTCTCCATGTAAAGAGAATGGTAAAGAAAATACACAATAGAAATGAAAACCTACCATATATCCATTCGGATAGATTACCATTGCCGCACAACTCATAAACCAGAAAATATTCATCTTTGTGCTCACAAAAGCCTATCAAAGCTACAAGATTTGGATGTCTGATATGGGATAGGCTTGTAACTTCACGGACAAATGTCTCTACATGTCCATCATTCATTATGTGCTTAACCGCGACTTGCTGCCCGTTAGACAGCGTCCCTCTATACACCTTTCCTGTGCAATGCTTCAAAATCAAACTTTCTGACACAAGGAAATTTCCATGCTCATCTTAATATATTAAATGGGTGCTCCTTTTTTTGCAAAATGAACCTTGCACATCTTCGACATTTTATGTATTATTTGTTAAGTTTTCCCCTTTCTAGTTTGTCATCAATTACGAACGATAAAGAGATAACTGAGTGTGAATTCCAAGCTTCTTACCAGCTATGCCTTGGCCAATGAAGTTTTTGTCATTGAGATTGTCTGTTGCCAAGTAAATTTCCTTAGGTGATAATTTGAGATCAATTGACCCCTTAGAAAATGACTTACAAGATCCTGTCAATTAAATGGAAAAGAAAGTGAACAATTCGTTACTGACATCAATCTTCTAGTATTATTAATCCTAGTAATATGTACCATTTTTTCCAGTTGACAGATTTTCTTGAGCCCTTTTTCCATAAAAGATCCACGCTGATACTGCAATAAATATTATTGCCACAAGTCCTACTAACCCAATGACTAAAATCAATATACCTGTTATCATCAATAAATTCGAATATATAAATTGTTAAAGAAATATAATTCAAATGGGGAAATCATGACCCTTGGAGGTGAAATTCACCTGCTCTTGGCCTGGTATTACCACTCCTAACCAAGCCTGTCTGTCCATTTCCTGGAAGAAAGAGACTATCCAAATTTAACAACAAAAAATGAATCTGACTTTGTTATTACCTGTCTCATAATGCGGGAGATCAGGGGTTCAAATTCTGACAAACCCTCTCTCTTTAGAATTTCCGATGTACCAAAAAAAATAAAAAAATAAAGAATAACTGCATATAAAAAAAAGGGAAAATTCTCAAAAATAATTTACCTAAAGAAAGACAACTATAAATTGTCTGGACCCTTTTCCTATCATCAATCAGATTGCTGGTCATTGTTATCAGAACAGCAAATTTACACATGCTTGCTTCAGAATTGAAGTCATTTCCATTGTTGGATGATCCACCAATTTCCTCCCACCTTGTCAAACAAGTTCTACAAGTTTGCAGGTCAGGTTTATTATCTGAATCCATAAACTCACAATCTTCTTCTAAATTGTGCACTCTATTTCCAAGCTTATTAGCAACATCTGCCATCGTATAGCTAGAGCAGCCACCACGTCCACTAATTAGCTTCTCAATTCCACAGCCTAAAACATCATTATAAATACTCTTCATTGAAATTAAGCAATTCTCTTGTTCTGTGGAATTTAAGTATATTTGGCCAGCTTTATTGGCTCTCTTCCCCAGTGCATACAAATACTCATCAAAAACAGCTCTACAACAACTATTCTTGATAAACCCATCCCAGTTGCCTAGTTCACAATTTGAACTATCTATTGGTGAAGAAAGATTAAGATTAAGTATGCAATTGTTATTAGAATTTTGTGATGAAACCAAATATGGGGTTGTGGTGAGAATAAAAACAAGATTGATGATGGAGCAGAGTATTGATTTAGCCATGTAAAGAGGTTCTATTTAAGGTGCTTTTGGTTTTAAGGTGAATAAAATGGGCTTCAAATGTAAAGATAATGCCTTCTTTGTCAAGAAAAATGAGAAATACTAAAGATTACGGGAGATTTGAACATAATGCAGCATGCTTTTTTGGAAGGCTCAAAAACTTACCTAGACTAATTGACAAGTGGTTTTATTTTTCACTTTGTATATTTAGTGTTTAATAATGATGTTCCATTTACATGGATGATCTGTTTTTCATGGAACCAAAGAAATGGATATAATCTTATGCACAAAACTAATTCATAATAAAACCTCGATGCTAAAACAAATAATGATGTGCTGTTGATGGTACTGAAAAAATGAATTTAGCAAGGCTTGGTATCTGCTGGAAATAGGGTAATTGGTAGTTGGAATATGGAATTTCACAATTGAATCTTGGAGAATATTAAGATTGTGGAGATAGGTCATATATCAAGGAGAATAAAGTTAATACACGAGACACAAAGTCATCACATAATTGAATTTGACAATTTGATTAATAATTCGTATTAGAAGAAAGGTTTGCTTTGGAGTTTGCTAAAAGTAGAGATGTGCATAAGCCAAATGGCTAAGAGCTGGTATAAAACACTTTCTTTATTTCTTTGGTTGACATATGGTGATGCCTTATTGTCACCACTCATCTTATTTTATTTTTATAAGTTGATTATGCCAAGTACTTAGGCATGTAATTATAAAATTAATTATTGTTCGATAAATTCACTATATAATGTAGTGTAATTGGCAAAAAGAAATGGTGCTGGCCGATAATGTTGAGGTTAGGATATGATGGACAAACAAATAAGGCTAATAGGAAGGTTAAAATTTGCAGCCTTAGTTTTTTAGTCTTTAGCCTTAGTATCTCATGGCAAACGCCTGCCTCATGAGGAATTATATTCTCCCCTTTTTGTTTTAATATCCTTTTGTTTTATATATATATAATCTAAAATATTCTCGAATCAATTTACGTATTAATTAAGATAGAGTCCCCTTTTCAAAGAGTTCAAAATCATATTTAATATTTAATTCTAATATTTAGGACATTTGGTTCACTTTAGAATTAAAGGTTTCATAAAAAGACTAAGATGGATTGAATCAGATTTACGCAAGGCTTGAAGTTAAGTTGAGATTTTTGAAGTTCAATCTAACAATTTGGGCTAACATATTTATTTGAACTTGGGAGTATTGGATTAGGTGGAGGTGGGCGTAATCTGGTTGAATAAAAATACTATATATTTACATAAATTCCAAAGTTTAGCTCACCTTCCTTATAGTCCTCTACCAAATTATAATTAAAACTACTCTCACCCTTTCTAAAATAAACCAAAAGTTTATTTTCTTAAAAAAAAAAAAAAATCTATATCATCAGATACGTCAATAGAATAAATCACATGTTTGTTGCCTAATTTAGAAAATAATAATACCCAGGTCTTCATACAATTACAAGTTTACAACGCATTAAAACGCTGTCGTTTAAATCATAAAAATATCTTAATCCAGATCCCCTTCTCATCATAAAGATAGGAGTTTCCATATTCTCCGATCAATCTACTCAATCCAAACCACAACGTGACCTGCCGCCAACTACGTCATGGGACTCGCCGGCAGATACACTGATAATGAACCCGACTCTGAATCATCACAATTGCTTCCGACGACCTCTTCGTCAAATTCCCTCATCCCTGAAAATGCCCCAAAAGACACTTTCCACTTGGCCTACATAATCTACTTTACTCTCGGTATCGGTTATCTCCTTCCATGGAATGCCTTTATCACTGCCGTCGATTATTTCTCCTATATCTATCCTGGCGTTTCGGTTGACCGTGTTTTTGCCGTCGCTTACATGGTGGTCAGTCTCTTATTCCTTTTGGTGATCGTCCTTTACGCCCACGTATCCGATGCATATATTAGGATAAATGTGGGCCTCGTCCTTTTTGTCATTTCTCTGCTGGTGGTACCGGTTATGGATGCGGTTTATATAAAGGATCGGATCGGGTTGTTTAATGGGTTTGATGTGTCCGTCGTGGCGATGGCGCTTTCCGGTGTGGCGGATGCTTTGGTCCAAGGTGGAGTTGTGGGTGCTGCTGGGGAGATGCCGGCGAGGTACATGCAGGCTATTATTGCTGGCACTGGTTTTTCAGGTAATTATTATTTTCTTTTCTCCATGTTACAAATTTTTTTTTTTACAAGAGATCTTATTACTGGGTAAATTACATCTGTCATATTGACTCTGACGTTATATAAATGCTTTCACGAATTTTCCTAGAGTCGAATTTACGTTATATAAATGAAAACGCCACTATTATAGATACAGGGGTGTTCGGTAAAGTTGAATGTGTGATTGATATAGAAATGTGATTGTCATATCGTGAATTGCTAAAAGCAGTTTATAACTGTTTATAAAATTTATCGATTGTAAAAAAATTTTATCATAATCGAAATTTTTAATTGGTCAATTAAACATCACAAATTTTTTTAATCACAAATTTTTTTAATTAGAGACGTACATGTTGACAATCGATAATTAAAAGTGTTTAGTTGACCAACCAAACAACCGAATATTACCAAGACCGTAACAGGAAACCTTTTTTTTTTTTTGGTTCCATCTAAATTGCTTAGGAGTCGTTTAAACTTTATTTTATTGGCTACCCCTATAATGTATAAGCAAGTCTTGCTGCGAAGGTAAAGATTGAGGTCCGTGACCTCTTGATTCATGTGCAACACCTACTTATGTGGGGCAATTTTTACTAATTCTTCTGTATTGTGTAATTTAATTTTGCTTGACAAATATGGTTGTATGTTATCCGTATTATCAAGGGTATTGCTTTAAACAAAATTTAAACTGAATTAAGGTATGCCTCTTCATCATTCAGATTTTAGTGTTAAATTTGATCTATTAAAAATTATAATATTTTTATTAAATAATCATAATTTTTTATTAATTATAAGAGACTGTTTTATTAAGATTGTTAAAAGCTAATTAAATATCTACTAATTAACTCCAAGAGGTAGCCTTGTTTGCATAATATTGGGGTAAGTGCTCGCCAAACTGTTGATTGAGGTTCAATTGTTTGGAGACTGAATCACAAGACAAGTCATTTCTTTCTTTGCAAATCCTTCAAATAAAAAAAGAAGACTATGATTCTTATTAAAACTATTTGTGTTTATTTATGAGAAACTATTTTCTAAAATAAATTGTTTTTTGTCTTAAAAAAATAAAAGTTTTTCCATAACATCATGGTACGTCAGTAAATCACATGTTTGTCTTCAGCTTTAGAAGAAAATGAAAACGGGAGGACAAAATGGTGGGCTAATGAATCAAAAGTTACCAAGCATTAAAACGCTGTCGTTTTTAAATCATAAAATTCTTTTCCCCCAACCCAAAAAGAAAAACAGATCCTTCTCATCACAGAAGAAAGATTCCATATTCTCCGATCAGCCACTCCAAAAACCCAATCTTTAATCCAGACCCCACCTTGACCCGCTGCCAACTCCTTCATGGACCTCGCCGGTAGACCCACAGACAATGAGCCCGACTGTGAATCATCACTGTTGCTTCCGACGATCACTGCGTCAAACTCCGTCATCCCTCAAAATGCCCCAAAAGACACTTTCCACTTGGCCTACATAATCTACTTTACTCTCGGTCTAGGCTTTCTCCTTCCATGGAATGCCTTTATCACTGCCGTCGATTACTTCTCCTATATCTATCCTGGCGTTTCCGTTGACCGCGTATTTGCCGTCGTTTACATGGTGGTCGGTCTCTGCTGCCTTTTGGTGATTGTCGTTTACGCCCATGTATCCGATGCATATATTAGGATAAATGCAGGCCTCGCCCTTTTTGTCGTTTCTCTATTGGTGGTACCGGTTATGGACGCGGTTTATATAAAGGGTCGGGTCGGGTTGTATGATGGGTTTGATGTGTCGGTCGGGGCGACAGCGCTTTCCGGTGTGGCGGATGCTTTTGTCCAAGGTGGGCTTGTTGGTGCTGCTGGGGAGTTGCCGGCGAGGTATATGCAGGCTATTTTTGCTGGTACTGCTGGTTCGGGTAATTACTATTATTTTTTTTTTTCACGTTTTATCACCACTATTTAATTACATGAATTGGATGTTTTTGTTTGATTTTCACATAGAGTTGAGGGTTGAGGGGGCTGATGTGCCCAAAACACATCAGTCCCAGCTGTATTGGCTTTTTAGTGCCCAAAAAAATTTTGTAAAATTTCTTAAAAATCGTAATATTATTGTATTTTTTATAACGAATCCAATGATATATTTTTTGTACAAAACAAAAATCAAATGGATTTAAAAATATATGTTAAAAGTACGTAAAATCTAAATCATTAGATTTTAACGGTCTAAATTTAATACACTTATATTGTATTTTTTGAATTCATTTAATTTTTGTTTTGTATAAAAAATATGTTATTGGATTCGTTATTAAAAAGAACTATAGTATTACGATTTTTAAGAAATTTTACAAAATTTTTTTAGACACTAAAAATTCAACACAGCAGGGGCTGATATGTTTTTGGCACATCAGCCCCTCAACCCAGAGTTCAACTATTGCATAACCTTGGTCTTGGATACTGACAGACTTGATTTTTGATAACTTCAATTATTGCATTGATTTTCGATAACTTCAATTATTGCGATATTTGGGTTCTGTGTAGCTTTACTGTTAATCAAATTATTATTAGTATTACTTAAAATTTAGCTAATAGCAATTATCCAATAGCCATGAGTAAAATTAGAAAATTTCATACTCTGTGATTAAGATGCTAATACAGATATACTCCCTCTGTTCTAAAATATTTGTCCTTTTAGGATTTGAATAAAGTATTTGTTATTTTTTCGTACTTTACTTTTCCTGTATTCCTCTACCATGTTTACCACTAATTGCTTTTATTTCTTTACATCAAAATCAATGAAGGATATTTTAGTTTTTTTTTTTTCTTAGGATTATAACAATTTAATAGCTTTCTTAATCCATGTGCTGAAATCTTAGATGACAGATATTTAGGAACTGAGGGAGTACTAGCCAAGATCACAACTTGAAACCCTTTTTTTTTTTTTTTCCATCTAAATTTCTTAGAAGTCATTTAACTATGGTTTGTTGCCTACACCTATAATGAGTAATGTACGAGCAAGTTTAATGGTTGACTAACTTTTAAGGAAATTTATCTAGGATATAGATTTAAGGCAACTCTAAACTGAACTAACTGCAAGAGTTAGCCTTGTCTACATAATATGGGGGTAGGTGCTCCCCAAATTGTTGATCGAGGTTCATTTTTGGGAGACCAAATCACAAGATAAATAATAAATAATTTATTTCGTTGCATATCCTTTAATTTTGAAGTGGATGGCAAAATGGACTTGTATGGAAACTAACCCTCCTACCTATGATACCAGCTGTACCAAGAAAAACTTTATACTGAACTGTAGAGCTTCATTTCTAGGCTATCATTGTCAAACTTTTCTTTGTTCTTAAATTGCTTGGCTTGGTAACTATCCAACTTTTGAGTTCATTTTGCTCACAAGCACCCTGAAAAATACTCAAACTTAAGAGAGCACTTGCAATCTTTTATCATTAAAAAGAAGTCATCAACAACCATTTCATTGCACTCTAAAAAGCTTCCATTCTTTGTGTCTAAGATCTCATTTGGTTCACAAAATAGCATGAAATAGGATGAAAATAGAATAGCTATTCCACTTGGAATAGTTATTCTTAGCTTTGGTTCAAATTTAGATATGGTGAAATAATAAATTTATAACCGGAAGTCTTTGTTGAAGTTTTCAATAAATAATAATTTATTATATGTAATAAAATATTTTCCAATTTTATGAAATTCAATAAGGGTGAAGAATAGTTATTTCATTCCACAAACCAAACAAGCCTTAAGTATAGAATAGAATGCTAGAATGGCTGTAAGCAGGCTCCCAGTTAACACTTTGTGTGAGAAGCTTGACTTGTGTTGAATAGTTGCATGCGAAAGTTATTAGGTACCAAATCGAATAGTCATTTGTGGGTCTACAACATGCTTCTATAACTGGGATGTAGTATCTTCAATGCTTAATTATGCAATCTGACTAAAATTGCTTGGGGAACATTTTGTGCAGGGGTCCTTGTTTCATTTCTGAGAATCATCACCAAAGCTGTATATACACAAGATGAACATGGCCTCAGAAAAAGTGCAAATCTATATTTTGCTGTTGGGATTGTGGTTATGGCCATATGTATTGTCTTTTACAATGTGGCACATCACCTTCCAGTTATTAAATACTATACAGATTTAAAAATTCAGGCTGTAAATGAGGAGAAGAAGGAGAAAGGACCGCTAACTGGGGCTCAATGGAGATCAACCTTGTTGGAGATTGTTGGAAGTGTCAAATGGTATGGGATCGGGGTTGTGCTTATCTATCTTGTGACCTTGTCCATATTTCCTGGGTATATAACTGAGGATGTGCACTCTGAGACTCTCAAGGATTGGTATGCAATCCTTCTCATCACTGGGTACAACGTGTTTGACCTGGTTGGCAAGTCTTTAACTGCAGTCTATCTGATGAAGAATGCAAAGGTTGCTATTGGTGGTTGTTTTGTAAGATTACTTTTTTTTCCTCTCTTCTTAGGTTGCTTGCATGGTCCCAAATTCTTTAGGACGGAGATCCCAGTAACGATCCTGACTTGTCTTTTGGGTCTTACTAACGGCTACTTGACAAGTGTTTTGATGATCTTGGCTCCCAAAGTTGTTCCAATACAGCACGCAGAGACTGCTGGAATTGTAATGGTTTTATTCCTAGTTATCGGTCTGGCTACTGGTTCAGTTGTAGCTTGGTTTTGGGTTATCTAATATTCAAGTCAGCAATTTGTATGAAACTGTAACTGATTATTTTATTGTCGCTGGATCCCAGGACCTTGGGGTAGGTCGTTGAACTGAAGTCTCCAATTTGTAAAGCTTTGTAAACTTGTTAATTAACTTTTTGCCATGAATTTCATGGTAAATTGTAATTGAAATTGAACTTTTCTCTCTCTACTCTTTTCTCCTCCTCCTCCCTAACTTTAGTTTTTCTTCTGGATCCTCTAGCCGGCTGCACCTCCTCCCTATATGGGGTTTTTTATTTAGTTTTACATTAGTAAACAATCTGGCTTTTTGAAACCTGTAAGTTAATTCTTCTTCCTTTGAAAGGAGCAAATTGTTTTAGTTTATTTTATACACCTAAAACTGAAACTTTTTATATTACTTCAGAGGTACTTGTGAAGGTTTGATGTTTTACTCAAGGTCGTGAGTTTCATTCAATTACTCAATCTTTCTCAGCAGCTTTGAAGGGTTGACAAGTATATTCGCTCAGGGGTATTTATGAAGAGTTATAACGACTTAGCATTTTTTTAATAGATTCATTATTTATCATTCTCTCTCAAATTTAATTTTCATGATTGTGAGATATGAAATTTTATAGAAGCAGATATAAAATCACCAATACTTGATACAAGAGATTTTAAGATAATAAAAAAGGAGATATTTGATTGTATTTTCTTTTTTCTTTAATAGATATATTTTTATTTAAGCAAATCTATTGTCTTTTAAGTTTCTTGTACTCAATTTATAAATCTATTTGTGTTTTCTTGAATTTTTTGTATTCAATCCTGAATATGTGATTAATATTTTAATGAATGAATGATCCTCTATGAACAAAAAATTGTAATTGGAATGTTCTCAAGCCAATGAATTGGGCCTGATTCTTTTAATTCATGTTGCTATAGTTTACATATAAAGCCATTACAGTGCATCTCTGCGGATGGTTAGGTTGTTTCTGTTCGTGCTGAGTTGAAAATGAAATGCATGGCCGCAATTTAGTACCTTTGACTTGCGGATGCACGCCTATGCAGCTCCACTTTGACCGCAGCCTACGTCAAGAATTTTGTGTACGACATCAAATTATTAATATTACATCAAGAAATTTGTGGATAACCTCAACTAATAAAGAGACTAGTTTAACGCATTAGCCTTTGAGAATTTTTTTTCTATTAGATCCTTCAATCTCTATTAGGATTTTTTGGGCAATTAAAAATTTATTTTTATAACCAATGGATTCAAATCATTTTAATTAATAATGTGTGTTTTTATATAAAGGCATGGACTGTAAAATACTTTGAGACTAGGGATGAGGAAAAATCGTGAAAATTAAAAATATAATTGAATTGAATTTAATAAAAAAAAATTAATATTAATTAAATTAAATCGAATTAAATTTATATATTTTATTTAATTTTTCAGTTATTTCATTTTTAATAAAATAAATATATAATTATTAAAAAATATATATTTTTAAATATATATATATATTTGGTCGATTGAATTATTTTATATTTTTATAAAAAAATTAAATTGAATTAAAAAAATCAAAATTTACAAAAAATAAATTGAATTGAACTGAAATTAAATTAAATTAAACTGATCTTATCAAATTATAATTTTTAATTTTTAATTTAATTCAATTTAATTTTTTTAAATTTTAATTTAATTTAAATTAAACCGATAAATTGTTTCCCTGGTTAAGACAAAAGTAATGCTACATTTATATTAACTTTATCATTTCAACTTACAGTATAAGAAATTACTCTAATTTTTATTTTTATATAAATTTCACAAAAATGATACTATTTATCATTATTTGTCTTAGAGATGAACTTACTTTACAAGAAGGGGCACATGCTCTCTTGATTTTTATAAATATTTAGTTAAATTAATATTTTTTTTATTATTTAATTTTTTAAATTTATTAAAATTAATAAAATTATCATTTTATTTTAAAAAATTAATTATTTAATCTTATTTTTTTTATTTTTTTTTCATTTTTCTTTATTTTTTTCATGTTGTTTTATTTTCTTTTTCAATTTTGCAAGAAAAATATTATATAAAGAAAAATGTGTCTTCTTTCTAAAATTGAATAATTTATTTCATTTTTTTAATTTTTGCGTTCACCGTATGTCTTCTTTTATACATTAAAAATATAAATAGACAATATAATAAATCTATGCACTTGTATATTATATGCTAACAAAAATAAATATAAAAAAATAAATTAAGAATTTTTATATAAAAAATAGAATTTTGTATTTATTAAATAAATATTAATAAATTTATATTTATCAAACTAAAATAAAATAAAATATTTTTATATAAATATAATACGTAAGATAAAACGATATATATAAGTTTTAAGTGTGTTAATTAATAAAATAAATGAATTTTGCGTTATACATTTAATTATTTTTGAATTTTTTTATTATTAATATTTTATTAGTATTTTTTTTTAAATTTATAATAAAATATTTAATTTAAAACTGACAAATTGAATGTAAACAAATTAAACTAAATTAAATTAAATCGACAGTTTGATTATAATGATAATTTGATTTGATTTAAAAAATTTATAAATTAAAAAAATTGATTTAATTTAATAATAACCTTTAAACTTAAAAAAATTAAACTAATGTCACCCTAATCCCAAATACAGAGATAAAAACAGAAAAACATACAGCACTTGCCAGATAATTTTTCTGAAAAAAAAATTTAATTCCTAAAATTTAGTAACTTTTAAAAATTTTCTTTAATATCACAATGTAACTTCTTGTTATAGTCACCTTCTCTCTTCCTCTACCTCTTTCCTCATCCTTTTTTTTTATTGCTTCAGGTCCTCCTTCTTCTTTATTATTGTTTTTGCCTTTGCCGTACCTGTTATTTTTCCTCTCCCAACTTTGTCATATATTTTTTTTTAATGTTAATTACCTAAAAAACGGTGTAATATATATTTTATATTAAATAAAAATTTTATGTTAGATCTATATATATATATATATTTATTTATATTTATATTTATTTTATTTATATATTTTCTATTTGTAAAAATTGAATTATCATTTTTTATAAATTTATTTATATCTCTTATATGTAAAGTAGTTTTTATATGATATTTAACATATCAAACTTATCAAATGATTTTATATAAATTTTTAGTGAAATATATTTTATGTCGATATGATAATTATAATTATTGAATTAGATATTATTATTTTGATAATTTGATTAATAAAATTTATAGTCATTTTATATTTATTTTGATTCTAAATTTTTTAATTATTTTTATTGAAAAGGAAAAACTCTTTTAATAAAAAAAAAAAAATTAGTAACTTTTATTAAAATTAGTTATTGAACAACAATAGTAGAATTTTTTCTTAAAAACAGAAAACGGCACCGTTTGATAAATTGTAAGGTAGAAAAGTCTAAGTTGTCTATTTGTGTAATTTCAATGAGCTAACCCCCAAAAAGTACCAGCCTTTCGTAACTCCCGAGAACAACCTGCCTAGTGTCTTTCTTTCTTTCAGCTTCGATTCTTAACACACTACACAGAACACAGAATCACTGTCCTCTTTCGTCATTTCGCATTCCTCTCTTCAACCCTTTGGATCTCCAGATTTTTCTCTCATTTCTCGCCTTTTCGCTCCTTCATTTCACTCTATAATGCTCCTTACTACACGGAATCGAAACCCGTGGAGTTCGAGCTCGCTGTCGGAATTTGTTATTCTCCTTGTTTAACACTCAGGATGGAGCTCAAAGATTCTAACGATAAGTCCAAGGACAGCCGTTTGCTTTCATTTGAAATCGATCTTAACCAAACGCCTCTTTCTTCTCCTCGTGAAACGGTTGTCGCTTCTTTTACAGGAAATGATGTTGTTCCGACTCCGCCTGTGGCGGCTACTCAAGGGAGTGGAGGTGGTAAAGATAAGCTTGTGCTTTTGGACATCAATGCGTTGCCAAGTGAGGCCGAGGGAGAAGAAAGTAGCGAAAGTGAATTTGTGAATTCCGGGTATGATTTTTATTTTTTTGGTCTTTCTGGTTTTTTTGGTAATTTTAGTTTTTAGTTGTAGTTTAATTTGATAAAGTTTTGATTTTTATGGAGCAGTAAATTTTTTTTTTTTTTTTTTTTTTTTTTGAAACAAAGTTGGTTAATTTCTTTATTAGTGGTAAGAGTTAAAATGGGGAGGGTTTAAAAGGGATTTTTATTTTTTATTTTTTATTTTTTAATTGGGGGTTTAAAATCCAGAGTTTTGAACTTTTGATTTGAAATTCACAAATCATTTACTTTATTCTAATTTTCATTGTAGCGTAAAAGCAAAGTTCAATTTTTTTTGGAAGAAGGTGAAGTAAAATAAGTAATTGGAAAGCTCGATTATGCTTGTTGAAATATCCTAATGGTTGAAGTATTGGGCTGTGCAAATTTTCCAGCGTTTTGGTTGAATTAGTTTCATGAACATTGTTGAGATACTATGTAGGTCCTTGGAAAACCTCAGAACATTTAAGAACCCTTGTAAATTTGAATTCTGAATCCTATAAAAAGGTGGTCTAATTCTAAAGGTATCTTTATAATTGAATATTATGGCTTGAGAGTCTAGTTATTCAGATTCAACCATCTTAACTGCTGCATTTTTTGTTTTTACCTGCATTTTTTTAGTTTATTTGGGTGGTGTGCAAAATGGTTTTCAGTTTATGTTTGCATTTTGTGAATCCTAAGACAATCATTAGTTACATGTTATTTTGGTTTGTAGAATGCACTCTGTGCGTGATACTTCTTCTATTGGCAACTCAAATAATGCTCCAGTGACATGTTCTAATTTGTTATTTGTGAGGAATGGGAATCCTTGCGATTTTATCAAGGCACCTGGCAAAGTAACAAGCATTGTCAAATCAGTTCCTGTAGATATTGTACAGCAGAGACTGAACTTTGTTAGAACTAAGAAGGAGGTAGATACACACCCTATTTTTATAGAAAGGCATCCAGCTAATGATTGCTCTGGAAATACAGTATCATTCCAGAATCAGAGTGATAAGTTTTTGCAGAATTTAAGAGAATTTGTTTTCGATAACCATGGTGTACTAGAAGATGGTTGGCATGTAGAATTTTTTTATTGTCAGAAAAGATGCAAAACCTTTGCTGTTTACTGTTCGCCTGATGGAAATAAGTTTGAGTCAATGTTTGATGTTGCCTGTCATCTTGGCTTGGTGTCAAACTGCCATTCTTTGGTACCTCATGACAAAAATAATGGCTTTTCTTTAGCACAGAGCAGGTTGCAGTTACACAAAATAAGAAAGGACTCCTTGATGTTTTCAAGAATGAAGGACTTGAAAGATTGTCAAGAAAATTTGAAAAGCAGTTTTGCTGGTAAGTTCTTGTTAGGTGTAGAGAAAATGGATGCTGATGCGCTGAGCAATTCAAGAGTTGTACAAGTCAACTTGGAGCCAGCCAGTGTTTATGGATCTTCTCATTGTAAGGTAGGTATACTGGTTTCTATGTTCTGACTGCTTTCTCTCTCTTAGAGTACTTGATAATAAATTTTTCAAAATGCTCTAAGATCTCATTTTTGTCATGAAACTTGCCTTTCCAGGAGGGATTTCCAGTCCAATTTGAAGACTTTTCTATTCTTTCTGTGGGGAAGGTGGACCCACGACCTTCCTATCATTGTGCAAACCAGCTTTGGCCTGTAGGCTACAAATCCAGTTGGCACGACAAGATTACTGGATCTCTTTTTGTATGTGACATATCAGATGGTGGTGATTTTGGCCCAGTTTTCAAGGTTCAACGATATCCATGTTCTACTCAGCTCATCCCTACTGGGTCAACGGTCCTGTCTAGGCCAAATGTTGCCGTCGATAATAATAAAACTGATAGTACTTTTGACATCAATAATTATGAGGATATTAATGTTCAGATGATATTCTCTGACCATAGACCTCCCCACCTGGATTTTAATTTTTCGACAGGTGTTGCAAATACAGTAGATGAAGTTGCTAATTTTCAATCAGTGGATGACTTGCAAACAAATTCAAATTTCTTTGCACATCTTGGTAAACATGCACCCAATAATAGAAGACTAGGTGATTATATTGGTGAATTTCTAGTGGAAGGGAGATCATCATCTTCAGTTTGGAGAATGGTATCTGAGAAGCTGGTGCATTCTTGTCGTGAGGTGTACAAACAGACTGGTGTATGTAACTTTTGTTGTAGACACGCATATGAATGGTGGTCATCTTGCATGGTCTATGAGACAGTGGAATGTATTGAATCGACTGATTCATTAGCCAAGTTTTGCCATGTGTCTAGCCCTTTATACATTCCCCATCATGTTGAAAGCAATGATGTACTTACTGCTAGTTGTGATGCATTGGGGAAGTGGTT
Organism: Aleurites moluccanus; assembly: GCA_948193065.1. Lineage (NCBI taxonomy): Eukaryota > Viridiplantae > Streptophyta > Magnoliopsida > Malpighiales > Euphorbiaceae > Aleurites > Aleurites moluccanus. Next base: position 24,385 of record CANXYC011102785.1, on the reverse strand, counting down.
AGGCCAGGACAGATTTGGATTGGATATTGATTTTGTGCAAGAAATAATAGAGCAACTTCATGGGGTTCATTCCTGTTCAGATTATATATTTATGAATAAGAGAAGTGACAAGTCTAAATTACAGACTGTTGAAAATGGGTTTCTTGTGGCTAGGAGAAAAGATGATGTACAAAGTGAGAAAGAAATGTGCAGTACATTAAACGAGGGTAAAAACCATAAAAAGCAACTTCCAAAAAGTTTATGCCCCCCTGGCAAGCGATTGAGCTCAAAGCTTCCTATGGTTTTAGTTGGTGATGTTCTTCAGGTATGAAAATTGTTTTGGTTAAGAATTATAGGAATTGGAACGTTTTAATAGAATACTCTTAAAGTTAGGTACCATATTCTTATTGTTTTTGTTTTATTTGTTTAGTCTTGGGAGTTACTATGGCGCTTCTCCGAAGTTTTGGGACTGAAGGAACCTTTGTCATTTAAGGACCTTGAAGATGAACTTATAGATTGTTATTCCTCTGCTCCTAAGAGTAGTTCCACTTCAATAATTAGTTGGAAAAGTCAACATCCATTAATTACAGGAGAAATGGAAACTTTGGTAGAAGGTGCAAAAGTGAGAGAGGCACCTGAGACACACAACAGTTGCACTGGTGAAATTTTGTCTAGGGCTCATTTCTCACTGCTAAAAGTTCTATTGGCAGAACTACAATCCAAGTTGGCTGGTTTTGTAGATCCTACTCTTGAAAATGGAGAGTGCAAATCTAGAAAGAGAAGGAAGAAAGATGCAGATCACTTGATTTTTGCTAGGAAATCAATGCTCAATTCTCTACCAATAAATGAACTTACTTGGCCAGAACTGGCTCGAAGATATTTACTAACTGTCTCATCCATGGAGGGTAACCTTGATTCTCTAGAGGTTGTGAGCCGTGAAAGTTGCAAAGTATTTCATTGTTTGCAAGGAGATAGTGGGGCACTCCATGGTTCTCTTCAAGGAGTGGCTGTAATGGAAGCAGACGCACTGGTAGATTGGCTTTCATTTCCTAGTCTATGGTCCAGTGATATTTTCTTTCTTAATTATGTTTCAAAAGATAAAATGTCTTTAAATGATCTTAAAATTACCTATTATCTAACAATGTTGGTTGCATCAACCATTTTGCTTAATCTCACCATTAGTACACCTGATATTTTGTGATGTTTAATTACCATAAGATTGTGTTAACAAATAATTGAATCAATTTCAAATGTACAACTTACTTGGCCTATTCTAAAATATGATGAGCCCCAATTGTACAAATATTTGATGGTAGGGAATTAGCAATTGAATGATCATCTTTGATTATGTTGTATTTACATGCCTTAGTGTAGCCAATGACGATTAAATTCAGTAACCTTAGATGTTTTTACCTTTACCAAAAGAAAGGAAAGATCTTTGTTTTTTCTTTGTTAAGTAGTGTAATAAGAGTATAATCAGAAATCTTTCCATTAATAAAAATGAACCTAAAACTTGTAGACTATTTATAATGTTGCTGCTTGTGTTATGTATATACATGTAAACATATATAGGGGCTGACCAGCCAACTGTTCATTTCTAAGTATTATTAGTTATGAATTTAATCCTTCTCTTGTATATTTCTTGCAAAATGCTGACAGTAGCCAATATTGATTACGCCAGTTCTGGTATTTTATTGTGCTCAAATTCAAATATTTAGGAAGTTTAGCTGAAAAGTCGAGCTTTTTGTTGGATTGCCTAGGATACTGAACAAGCAGAAACAATCAATAAGCAAAGTTCAAGCTGTCACGTGCCGAATTCATTTGCTTGTCCAAATGTCTACCCCAAATATAATTACTTTCAGCATTGTAGCAATCAAAGCTTGGTCAAAATTGCATATAAATTGCCTTTGATACCATGAAACATGGAAAGCTTGAATTACCATAAAAAAAAATGCTTGGATGCAGTGTGCTTTTAGTTCATCACACGGGCATGAGATCGTGGCTTGTTGCCCATAGACATGCTATGGGACAGGCTGGCTCCATTTGAGAATACATGCACATAAAATGCACATGCATTGTGCCCATATATATATATATATATATATATATATATACATACACACACACACATATATATGTATGGTGCTGATTTGAAAATTTTAAGAACAGGAGGGATAACAAATGTTAAGAAATTTCGTTTAGAATAGCTGATTGCATGCATATTAAACTTTGGATTTACACAGCTAGAAGTTCTCATGTCACGGTTTCAGTTAGCTTGAACTCTTCAATAAGTAACTTGCTACAGTCTTGCACTTTCCTTTGGCTAACTTTTGAAGTGAAAATTCTCTCCTTTTATGTCTGTTGTGATTATTTTGAACCACTAGAAGAAGTTTGGTTTTAAAATTTTGGATTCTGTGCCTAAGCACGCTCGAATCACATTGCAAGATCTGGATCACAATTAAGGGATCCCAGTAATTACATTTCCAACTTACCGGGGAGAGAATTTATTTTTGCAAAATTGATGAATTTTTCCCTCTTCTTGTGATTATTATACATTGGACTTGTTTTGCCTTAAGGCCCACTACTCAGTTGTCATCATTCCATAACTTTGATATAATGTTTATGTTTATATACAGCCATAATATGTGGTACAGTTCTAAATGAAAAAATGGCTATTGGACAATCGAAGATGTTGCACTTGTATCCACACATGTCCAACACTTGCAAGGAAATTTATTAGAGCACTCATCTTCATTGATGTGAAAATATTTCTATAATTAGAGAACTATTATGCATCATTCCAAAAACAACTCAAATAGGATATTGATTTTATAATTGAAATACTATATATAACTTTTCTATAAATGAGATATATTTATGTATTATATGAATATTGAGACAGAATGTAAGTTTGTCTTTTAGAGAAGCTGTATCTGATGTACCATGTCTATAGCCAAAAAATATATCTTTGTTGCTTTCTGCAAATTTTACTTGTATAATTAATGTCTGGCATCAGTTGCTTTAACCGCATGGCTTTGTGATATATGTTCAATACCACTTTAATGCTTCTTGAATAATGGTGCGCTAATTTTTCTGATTCTCAGCTGCTTGCAGAGGCTACAAAGCAGATCTTTGGTACATTGAAGAATATTAATGACCGTTTAAATATGGATTCCAATGACTCTGTTGCACCCAGTTCTAGCAAAGAAGTTAAAGTGGATGATGGTGAAGTTCCTAAATGGGCAAAAGTGCTAGAACCCGTGAGAAAGCTACCCACTAATGTGGGAGCAAGGATCCGAAGGTGTATATATGATGCTTTAGCTCTTAATCCACCAGAATGGGCAACAAAGGTTTTGAAACATTCAATCAGTAAGGAAGTTTACAAGGGAAATGCTTCAGGACCTACCAAGGTACTTACCAGGAAGATTGAAAATTTTCTGTTAAATTCTCTTGTTAGTGATGGTGGGATGTTTATTTTTCCACATTGTTGGTCTTTATCTTCCATATATTGTTCTTTTAACATGTGCCACACTGCAGAACATGTTAGTCAAATTTTTTAATTATGTTATTCATGCTGTGATTGAATTGTTTGGATGTTTTAGATTATCATCATAGGAATTAAAGTGCAGCAATTAGTGAGAGTTGCATATGCCTGTGGTTAGGTAATACACGATGTTCATGCTTATCTGAAAATTGGCGGCATCCAAATCTGCATATGTTAAGATTTATTACCATTGACAGCCTGTAACACTGATAATTATAGACAAGAATTTCATAAACTATTTTGTCATAACTTTAAGAAGTACATGTTTGATGCTTACTTCTTTTGTGTTTATAAATGGCGGATTGTTTAAAATTTGGCCAAACTGTAATTTTCTATAAATTTATATCCTAAAAACAGAATTATATGTTGGAGAGTATTGATTTACATGTTCTTATGATAAAGGCTGTAGGGCTGATGCTGGACTCAAGGTTTCTTCTTTCTGATTGATTACAGAAAGCTGTTCTATCAGTATTGGCAAATGTGTGTGGTGAAAGTCTGCAGCAGAAACCTACTAGAAAGAGAAAAGGCAGGTGCATCACTTCTTTGTCTGAAGTGATAATGAAACAATGTCGAAGAGTGCTTCGTCAAGCTGCTGCTGCTGATGAAGAAAAAGTTTTCTGTAATTTGCTGGGAAGAACACTTCTTAACACTTCTGATAATGATGACGAGGGACTGCTTGGATTCCCTACAATGGTATCTCGTCCTTTAGACTTCAGAACTATTGATCTGAGATTGGCCTTTGGGGCCTATGGAGGATCACATGAAGCTTTCCTAGAGGATGTTCGGGAGGTAACCTTTCTGCCATTGAATTTATTTGAGCTACTTGACTTTGGGAGATCTGAAGGACTTATGAAAATTTCACTACTTCTAGTTTGTTTCTTTTTGTCATGTGCACATGCAAGCTAAGCTGTCTATCTTAGTTGTCATATAAGCTGACTTAGGATACTGAGTAAGTTTGATTCACACTAGGGAGTTTATCATGCACCGGTATGAAACTTGAATAAGAAAGGCACTAATTTCATCCACCTAATTTGAAAATGCCTTTTAAGAAGTGGAAAATCAAACATTTATATTTTTTTTAATAATTTCTTCTCTCTTTTTTTTTCCTTTCTTGTCTGGTTGGATATTTTTGCTTTTGCTTCTGCATTTGAGGACAGCTTAACATAATATTATTCTTGGGCTGTCTCAGAAAGTAAAAAATCATGCATCTTGTATTTTCTCTTTGCAGGTTTGGAATCATATACGTACAGCATATGCTGATCAGTCTGATTTAGCTCATTTGGCTGAAACATTATCTCAAAATTTCGAGTCACTTTATGAAAAAGAGGTTTGTTAATACAATTCTATTTTCTTCCCTAGTTGATCCCACTACAAGCATTTGCATATGCACACACATACTGTAGGGCCCCTGCTAGAGAGAGAGAGAGAGAGAACTTTGTTCTAGCCTTTTGTCTTGACAATTGTTTTCCATCCATTTGGCATTTAATCACAAGTTACTGGAAGGAAGGTATCTTAACAATTTGGCTATTGACAATTCATTTTATCATCATCATTTGTCTCCTTGGTGTGATTCAAAATTCTGCTAATTCTACTTTATATATGGAACTCAGAATTTATTCCACTCCCTCTGTGCCTGTCTCTCTCCAACTGCATGCATGACAGGGCACTTGTCTAGATAATGGTCTTTCTCAGTCAATTGGCCAGACCTTAGGTTCAGTTGATGTCCAATGTCCTGTCAGTTTAAGTTTGCTTCTCTGTCCAGATCTCAGGGTTTCTGTTCTGGGTTTGTACATTGGGTAGCTGGAGTTTCACCTCTTCTTTTGAAGACAAACTGTGCGCATGACTTATTGTGTTTGGAAGTAGATCTAGAACAATTGATTCCACAAATATTTTCTCTTCCATTTTGGTAGAACGTTTTTGCAATATATGGATAAGATTTCCTTAAATTTGGTGTACTGTGTTTTTCTTTTTTCCCTTCTCTCCTTTTGGCTTCTTGTTTAGCTTCAACATGGTGAAAACCCTTTGCAGGTCCTCATACTATTTCAGAAACTTACAGGCTATGCTGCTGCGGAATGCCTGAGTTCTGAAGCCAAGAAAGAAATGGAAGATATTCTTGAGCATGCAAGTGAGATTCCGAAAGCTCCTTGGGAAGAAGGCGTCTGTAAAGTTTGTGGTGTGGATAAAGATGATGACAATGTGTTGTTATGTGATAAATGTGATTCTGGGCATCATACATATTGCTTAAATCCGCCTCTTGCCAGAATACCTGAAGGAAACTGGTATTGTCCTTCATGCATCACTCAGGGTGCTTCACAATCACAGGTTCCTCAGTTCATTAGCCAGAGCCGGAAAAGAAGACGTCAAGGAGAGTTTACTCGTGGTGTTCTAGAGGCCCTCACACATTTAGGTACAACCATGGAAGTGAAGGATTATTGGGAGTGCAGCTTGGAGGAGGTTTGTCTCTGGACCCATGCCTATCTTTTATGGCTCCATGCAGTATGAAATTTTTATATATCTGATAGCTCCTGTAGTTTATCTGCATATAATTCTGTCAATCAACTGTATTGGCAGCTCATATTTTGTCTGTTTGCTGTATTTCAAAAATATTTTTGTAGCAATTAATTAGTTTGCATTTAAACAATCATTTTCCATGCACTGCTTTTGGTGCTGGAATCTCTGTCCTAGTCTGTAACACACTTTAAGGTGATAGACAGCGTGCATCAGGCCTGATCTTTGGTAATCACATGGTAAATTCCTTTCTTTACCACAGTGTGATTAGTTTCTACATCCTGACATAGTATGTGCAGCATGGAGTTGCATCACTTCTTATTCCTGGTCTAATAATATATAGGGATCTGTAATATAAAATGTTTTTAATTGCATTTGTAATTTCACTGCCAAAATGTGTGGTTACAGCTGTTGCAGTTGTGAATGTACAAAGGAAATTAATAAAATGACTCAAACACATACTTTAACAAGATTTTAACGAAATATGCAAAATATTAGTACTTCCAAAACATGAAATAACCCGTCACTGAAAAAGGAAGAAAGCGATGCTTAAAGTTCGACTGAACATCTATTCAAGTGCAACAACTTTAACTTTTTGCAATTAAATGCATGAATGTACCATATACTTTCACAGAATATTGACATGAACATCAGGGCTCCCTTTTCTTTGAGATTCATTCTGATTTGGATAATTCCAGCAAGATGGGCACAGGAAGTCATATCTACCACAATTATCTTTGTTATGCAGCTGGAAAAGATTAATTTCCTGTTGCAATTAATTCACTATGCTTGTCCAGCCTGGGATTAATTTTGCCAATTCAGCATGAATCTCATAGAAAAGGAGGTTTTAATATCCATACCCGCATTTTGATGAAGGTAAATACAAAATGCAGTTGATTAGAATAATTGTGTCCATCCTTGCATTGATTGCAAAAAATTAAAATTGGAAGGGCTGCTTCCTTTGTTTCAACCTTATCATTTGGGCCTACCTCAGCCAGTCTGTCCAAATTGCGCAGATTGGTGGTAATAGAACAGGCTTAAAGTTTAAACACTCCTAGTTTAATCTCCCCACCACCAGTGTACCATAGGGTAAATATATTAAAGTGTCCTGTATTTTACTTCTGTTAACTATTTAGTCCCTCCTCTAGAATTTGATACACATAAATGCTGAACTCTAAGACTATCTCTACCCAGAAAAGCATTCTCACCTTGCATCTCTCTCTCTCTCTCTCTTTGGTGAAAAAACCAAGAACCAACGTCAAAAGTAACGTAGTTACTACCTTCATTGAATTGTTGGCAACGCTTGATGACACCAAGTACTCCACTATATGCTTCTTGCTCCTATTTTTCTCCTACCACCATGCATCTGTCAGAATCATTGGCTGATTCTTTGGATCAAAACTTTATTTTTGTGGCTGTTTCACTTACAAATCTCCTTCCTTCCATCGATTGCAGTGAAACCAAGCTTCAGGGAGTGGGGGTGGGCTTTCAGCGTTTGGGCAACACTAGGAAAGAATAATTATCATTGAAATAGCGGAAGTTGGCCAGACTTTCCTCCAAAAGCATCCCATCCCCAGCCCCCCACCCACTCCTTTCTTTTTTCTCTCTCTCTCTCGCTCCATCTCCTTTCCCTAACCTGCCAACATTTCTTTTTACTCTTATAGGCGGCATCTTTCTCCAGAAAAACTCTCTTTCTCCTCTCTTTCTCTATTCCGATTCATCCTTGTCTCCTCATTTCTCTCTCTTTCTTTTTTCCTTTGGCCTTTTGACCAACCATAGGAAGGTAAGAAACAAGTCTTTTGCCATAAAGATTTGAGGATTTGTTGTCATAAATTTTGGATTTTCACATAATTTGTTCTGTTGGCAAGATTGTTGCCATAATTTGGTCTCTTGCCATAAATTTTTCTCCTTAAATGTTCTTTTCATATATTTTTTTAAAAATATAATTCTACTTCAACTTTGGGTTGTCTTGTTTTGAGTTTTGAAAGAGATTAACTCTTGCAAATACAGAGAGTTAATTGAGGGAGTTGTATTTAGGAAATTTTCATTCTTGCAACTATAGCAATCATCAAATTCGGAGAGACTAAATAGTTAGTAAAAGTAAAATATAAGGACATTTTGTTATGAGAGTGGTTAAATGCACTCCGTTCTATCTTTCTAATATGATGAAATGACTATATTATCCACACAATATTCTCAAGTCAACAAATCATAATTATTAATTATGTTGTATTCTTCCTTAGGAATATAATAGTTTTTCTTAAAAATATAGATTTAATTCACTATTAATTCTTCTATAAGCATTTTATTATTGCATTAAATAATTATTATTTAATAATCTTTAATTATTTTTATTGTACAATTGAATATTATTTTATTCATTATAATAACAAGTCCTAGATTTACATTTTGAAAAAAATATCAATTTTATTTTCTTGGCATATAAATCAGTTAAATATAGTTTCAATTTTAATTTTTATAGCAATACAAATTTTTAGTGTACAATAAAGATTATATGGTTACTTATGAAATATAAAGAAAATAATCAAAGGAGTTAATAATTATAACTCAAACACATTGTGTGTGTGGGTAGTATTGTCATTTTATATAGTAAAAAGGTGTGATGGAGTGTATTTAATCACTCCCTTTTGATATAATAACTCAATGACATGCTAGTATATTAGGCCAAACCTTAGGCTACAAATTATAATTTACCCTAAAATAATACGACTTTGAGATATTTGGTAGCACCAACACAACGAGTGTTGTGGAGGATCCTGTGGTTTGGATCTATTACTATTATCACCCTAACTTTTAAGGTTCCTCCTGTACACTCACCGATATTTTCATTTGGCCCCTCTTGTGGGAGTATGTTAACAATAGTGCTCTTCGTTGAACATATATATCACTATCAGCTAAATCCTAAGTAACTTGACCTTGAGTTTGACCTCAATTATTAATTGGAACATAATTCATTGACATTGTTGAGTTCAATATCACCTTGATGTTGAGTTGAACATCCTTCGCCCTAGTATCTTGTAGTGTTTTATAACGACTTGTGGATCAAGCAGTGAGTTAAAATGAGATGTGGATCAATGTTGATCTGCAGAAATTTTTTTTTTTTTGGAGGGCTGTAAAAGATGAGAATGTAGGATTGAGGGACCTGTTCTTCTGACACATTGGTGGATGGGTTTTACAAGGGTCACAATCCTCTGAAATAGTTGTGAAATGATGAAATTTTCGCTTTTATCATTTTGTTTCCTTCCCCACCCCCCCACCCCCGATTCCTGTTCTGCTGCTACATATGTTTAGTTTCCTGGTTGCGTGCTAATAGTTGCTTCTTGCTTTATGATATATATGACACCGGCATGCATTTTGTTTTTGTATTTTTCTTACAATTAGTTAAGCTGTTATATGTGAGCAGAGTAACATGCATCACCTTTCTTTTTCTTTTTTTCTTTATATGCAGAGAGTATTTCTTCTTAAGTTTTTGAGTGATGAGGTGCTGAACACTGCTAATATTCGTGAGCACCTAGATCAATGTGCCTCGGTATCTGCTGATTTACAGCAGAAACTGCGTTCATTATCTACAGAATGGAGACACCTAAAGTCTAGAGAAGAAGTCCTTTCTGAAAAAGTGGCAAAAGCAAATACAGGTGTGTCTGATGGTGTTGGAAAATTGGGAACAGAAGGGATGGCTACTATGCTCCCAAACTATGAAAAATTGATGGGGCAGCCTCTTAATAGAAGCATTTTATGTTCGAATCCCTCCATTGATCTGGTATATTTGGAGGATGATACACAGTTCCACAGTACAAATGAGTTTACTAAACAACCGCACTGGTTATACTCAAAAGGGGTTCCCAAGCAACATTCTACCAGCAGTGGAAGTCAATTTATGAAGATTCCTGATTCTGAATGTCAAGTAAACCAACCTGATGCAAATGAGTTGCAGGGCAGTAACCTTGAGGCAATTTTCATCAAAAATAGGATTTCTACCTTATGGGATTCAATTGCCTGTCTGGACTTGCAATTACAGAAGGTTTCTCTGAGGAAGGACTTTTTAGGGAGGGACTCTGCTGGTCGAATGTACTGGGTCTTTTCCAGGCCAGGTTCATCTCCTTGGGTGGTTGTCGATGGGACTACAGCAGTGCAGCAAAAGACCATTGTCAACGGGGACAGGGAGCTATTGACTGGCTATCTGGCTCTTGAGTCTTCTCCAGTTAGAGCTGAGGACCTATTGAAGTTCGAAGGACCAAATGCTTTTAGTGCATATGTAAGTGATTTGACTAATGGCACTCCAGTCTCTTGTCAATGGTTTTCTTATCAATCTGATGCTGAAGTTGAAGAACTCATCCAATGGTTGAGGGATAGTGATTCAATTCAGAGAGAGTTGATAGAGTCTCTTTTGCAGCGGCTGAAATGTGGAGGGTATAATAACTCCAATAGAACTGGAAATAATGTTGAAGAAATGTATCAACCAACTGCAATGCCTGTAAATGTAGAAAAAACTGTGAATTCAAATGCTCTTACGACAAGAGCTTCTATTGCACTTGAGAAGAAGTATGGTCCTTGCATGGAAATGGATGTCACCAATGTTTCAGTGAAGTTGAGCCAGAATGCAGAAGTAACTTACGATGAACGAATATGCCGATGTGAATGCCTAGAACCTATATGGCCTTCTAGGCATCATTGCCAATTTTGCCACTGGTCATTTTCCAATAGATGTGAACTCGAGGAGCACAATGATGGAAAATGCAGTTCCGTAGTACATAGCTCTCGGAACAGCAAAGTGACCAATGATATCTTGAAGGGGAAGGCTTTGATGAGGATTGAACAGGAAGACTGCTCTGGAAAAACAAGACAATGCAAGCCTGGTACTGTGGGGCATGAGATTGAGTTTGGTTTGGTTGGATTTCCAAAGGACTTTTCACCCCCTTACAATCTTGAAGAGATAAGTGCAAAGTTTGTTACTAGGAGCTCTAATGAGGAATTGGTGAAGGAAATAGGACTTCTTGGTTCAAATGGCATTCCATCATTTGTACCATCTGCATCTCCTTATCTCAGTGACCCCACATTGAAGTTAGTGCCTCCTTGGGAAATTGAGGTTAGTCAGGGTGTTAAGTCCATGAGTGTGGAAAATCAGTCCCAGCGAGCTGTGCAAGGAAATGTGATAACCAGCAAGAGATATCTTAACAATTCCAACAACTCAATTAAGAGATGCACTGCAGATGAAATTTATAAGGAATTAGGAGAAATTGGTAGATCAAATTTGATGAATGACAAGAGAGATCAATTCCCTTTGAGATTTAGCTGTTCAAAGCGGAGGAATGTTTCATCTGATATTCATGCTTCTTCATCGCGACCCCTGGTGGGAAGGGGAGCTCAAATTCTTAGGCAGCTTAAAATCAACTTACTTGATATGGATGCTGCCCTTCCTGAAGGAGCACTAAAGTCATCAAAGGCTTACTTAGAAAAAAGATGTACCTGGCGAGCATTTGTAAAATCTGCCAAATCCATTTTTGAGGTGAGAATGTTATTTCCTTCTGATTTAAAACCATCACATGTTATGTCAACACTAGTGTCAAAACTTTCATGAACATGGTAAGTGGCTGCTAATATAGTCTTTCTAGGGGTGCATGATTGAACTCAAAACTTCCAAGTTTATGATGTGATTTAAAACTCAAGCCCCTTTTCAGTTTGGTATTCTTTCTGTTATTCTGGTTTTTACTAAAACAGGCATGCGCTCACAAGTTGCTCACCCTGAAGATAAATGACTTTTACTTGTTTCTGTTTCTGTATTAGTAATGTAATATTCCTGTATGGTAAGTTTTTGATAAATTAGATCTTGAGACGAGACTCACTGGAATATGGACCTCTAGTTTTTATTTGTTTGCTTTTATTAAGATGAGATAGATTGAAAGCATTGATAAATTCAATTACACAGTATGATCACCATAAAATAGAAAATAATATAATATGACAATATTGTAATGCAAAAATATTAAGCATGTCCCTCTCCAAACTAAAAAGAAAGGAAAAATCTTTTTAAATAAGCATATGTTACCTGGTTAACACTGCAACAGTTAGTATACACAAATAGTTGAGAAATATTGCATCATGAATGTTAATAAGTTGTTCTGCACTGGAAATGATGAAGATTACATTGGTCCCACATTTTTTCTTCCACCAGGCTATTTTCATTTACTCTGCATAAAATTGGGAAGATATATTGAACTATTCTTAAATTTATTTTTGTTTTTCAGATGGTTCAAGCAACAATTGTATTTGAAAACATGATTAAGACTGATTACTTGAGAAATGATTGGTGGTATTGGTCATCACTTTCTGCAGCAGCAAAGATTGCTACCATCTCCTCTCTTGCCCTTAGAATATACACATTGGATGCTGCTATTTTCTATGAAAAGCCACTTCCCTTCTCTTCTAAAGAAATTACAGCAGTTGGTAGCATTTCAGAAAATAAATCTTCGCCTCATACTGTTGTGGCAAGTAATCAAAAACCAAGTAACAAGCCAGTTCTAAGAAATAATGTGGATCTAATTGACAACAGCAAGCCGCAAAGCAGATCAGGCAAGAAAAGAAAAGATTCAGGAGGATGAGTATAAAAAGGATGCCTCTCTTTCCCAGGAATCTAAACTAAGCAGAAGTCACCTTCCTCCAATTTTGAAGACAAATTTCTGACCTGACTGAGGCGCAAGTGGTTTATGGGCTCAAGGACTTCCCGCAGGGGTGGGCAAAAATGATGCCTTTTCACCTCTGTATATGTATATATGAAGTTTAATGTACTCACTAACTTGGATATTGGATTAGGAATTGGGGGCCATATGGTTAGGTGTACAGTTTTCACTGACAGAGTTTTCTCTGAACTCCGGTCGTCATTTGAAGAGGATAGAACCCACATCCGCACAAAAAACAATTTATAAGAGAGTTGTTTGTATAAAAAAAAAAAATGTCAAATTTATGTATTGAAGTTTTCATATGTATAATAGATTTCATTCATTTGTTACATTTCTCACCTTTTGTGGCTTCAATGAGTGGGAAATCTTTTTTGGGTTGCTATGATCCTCTTTGATTCTTGTATATGGCTCCTATTTATATAAGGAGCACAGGAGTGAACATGTGAACCCCAGCAAATTCTACTGCAAGAATAGAGTTGAATTGGAACAAAGTTTAGGCTCTACTGAACATGTGAACATGTGAACCTCCCATCATAAAGGAGATATCAGAGTTTAGGTTCTTTATAGGAAGAAAGTTCTCTTTTGTAAATTGAGCAGTTTCTGTTCTTTTTCAGTCATATTCCCAGGCCCTCCCCTATAACATCAAGTTTTCTTGTGGCTAACCATTTAATAATTCGTGCTTAGTATGGTTATTTTCAGACAGTTATTCAACCATTGAGTTAGTACTAGTCCAACGGTTGAATATTATTTTCTCTATTTGTAAGAATGACCCAATTTTTCCACTCTTTAAAATCGTATTCATTGATAACATTAAAAAAAAAAGGTGCTTTGTTTTTTACTCTTACATGGTTGCAATACCCATTTATATGCTTCTAATACACTTTCACCCTTGCATATCCACTAATAAGGTTGCAATCAGTTGAAAAATCTAGTATCTTTCATTTAACGAAGTTCTCAATATCACATCTAGAACTTTTATAAGTACCTTGGACGAAAATCATTTTATATAAACTATATCTCAAATTATATTTTTTTTTTTATATTACTATTTTACAAGAGAGTTGCACGCACCCAGTTCCTCGTACACACACATACAAAGATGTTCATTTTTTCAGTTTCTCAGGTTTATGTTCGAGCTGTAATAACATTTATTTTCATTATTATTGTTTTTATATATTGATCAACATATTCACTGCATTAAAAAATGGATTGAAAGCCACATGCAGATGCTAAGGGCAGCTGTCAATTAGATGAGAAATATTACATTACTAAATGCTTGTTTTCAAGGGGATTCTGTCAAATACAGTAATGGGGTGAAAGGAAGAATCATGGAAACAGGGGGTGATATTTGCTTCCAGCGCGAACCCAGAAAGTGTAACCAGTACAAGAATGTATTCCTTTCTTCAAGATGGAAAATTGTATTTTTGAAGCAAATTCAAATTGAACAAAAAAAAAACATGGACACACCCTGATTGCAATTTGATCTGTGCTTTGTTCTACAATAATGGAAAATCTACATCTATGAAGAAGAACATGAGTGCAAGAACAAGAATATCAGACTCGAAGCAATCCAGGAACATTCCAGCTTTCATGTTTTTGACCTCAAAGCAAGACCAGTTTCCACCTTCTTAATTTCAAAGATGAGCATTCTCCACATCTTGAGTACAAACATTTCAGCTTCATCGTCCAATATCGACTGAAGCATCTCCAGCATTTGGGATGCCTTCACATGTTGTCGAGTACTTGATACAATGTAATCTACCAGTGTGGTTTCTTCCTCTCCCAAAAACTCCGTAATCTTCTTTGAAATCCACGGTCTCATTCTCTCGTGAAGCTCATGCTGTGAGAAAGCAAATGAAACAACAAAGCAACACTTTAGAACATGCTGAATGGAATAAATGACAATAACACCATCACACAAAGCCCATAAAAGAGTTGGACAACCATATAAATTGAACTTACTTCTATACTTCCACACAATTCATTACAGGACACTTCAACCACTAAAAGGACCCTAAGGAATACATGCAGCATATTATTACCAACAACGACCCATGTGAACCCACATAACCTTATACACAGTTTTTAAGGTTTCCGAAAACTAAGGTTCCGTAAAAGGTACCAACTGGAAAATCAACCAGGCCTTATCATCGACATTTGAGATCAACCTTACAAATATATACACATTTTCCATCTAAGTTTAAGATCAAGCCTCCCGAAACTCAACCTACAGCAGACAACAAATAATACAGAGAAAGATAATTCTATTACATTGCGGGTGCATCATAAATTCAAATGACCTTTTGAGGGGAAAAGACAGAAACAGTGATGCAAGGAATCTAAATATCAAATGCCCTTATGAAACGGGTTTAAGTTGGGGCTGCTCTCTTTAGTATAACTTGCATCAAAACACATTTATGAATGTTGTAAAGAATCAGGGCAGCATTAACCAAAGGGAAAGAAGGGAAAAGCACCACAGTTTCCACACTTTATCTTACATGAGACTAGCAATTTGCACATGAAACAATAGGTGAATCACAAATTGAACATTTTTCTTTCTATTTTGCGAAGGCAAACATGTGATAAAAATTTAAGCTAAAGAAGCTACAACAGAGAAACTGATGCAAATATCTGAATATAATTTACAGTATAGAAAACTGAGAAACAGGACAAGGGTAAGTGAGATTTCTTACTTTGTCATACACATTCCAATTTATCTCATATGAGAATAGCTCATCCTTGGTCTTTGGGATCATATCGATCAACTGCTTTGCATCCAAAAGTTTCTGCTTATCTGGTGTTTTCACTTTGTCCAACCCATGTTCCCGGTTCCTGTCCCGTTCAAGAATCCTATCTTTTTCATCCCTCATTCGGTTAATATCCTCATCATTCCTGTCCCTGTCCCGCTGACTTGATCTATCATGAGAACGTCTATTTCTTTCTCTTTCCGCATCAGGCTTCTCTTCTTTTGGAGTAACATTAGAGATACGCTTTGCGAATTCAGCAGCAGCAGCAAGATTTGGCGGTTGTGCTCCTGAAACAGTAGGTTGAATGGCCTGCAACTCCTCTGTTGAATAATCAATGGGAACCAAGGGTCTCATCTTTTTGTCCTTGTGTGCATCATCATCATCCTCTTCATGGAAAACTGAAGGAACTGCTGCTCGTTTGCCAGATCCAACTAAACCAAAACCCAACTTTCTTGCAGGCACATTACCACTCTGCCGCATATCTGATTCAGCCATTGATGTCATGGCTGATTCATCAACAGTACCATTTTGTAAAGCCCCATCATCTGCAATTTGAAGTTAATAATATTGAAAAATTTAGTTCCTCTTTCTTTTAATTGCTTTTACTTAATAATGTGTGTGTGTGTGCACACCTATATTCATTTTCTTGTCTTTTTTTTTTCCGTGTGTATGCTAGGGAAAAACATAACAGTAAAAAAAAGTAATTTAAATTGAAAAAAAAAATTTACCTATACGGTTTTCATTACCAGAATCTCCTTCATTATCCCGTTCAAAAGCCTTATCTTTGCTTTCAACACCGGCTTCTTCAGCCAGAATTTTCTTTTCACTTCCATTCACGACATGATCAGATGAAAGCTTTGATGCATCTTTCTGTTGCTGCTGTAGTTTATCCTCCTCTTCCCTCCTCTTTGCCTCAGCAATTTCTTCCTCTTCTTTAAGTCTGTCGGCCATGTCTTCCTCCTTCTCCCGGAGCCTCTTCCTTCTCTTATCCTCTAAGATATTCCTACGCCATCTTTTTCTTGAATCATCATCATCACCTTCTTCATCATAAAGTATCTCCTTCCTCCTTTTCCGCTCCTTTTCTTTCTCCTTCTCCTTCTCATACTGCCGCTGTTTCTCTTTCTCTCTCTCTCTATACTCCCAATCTTTTAAGCGCTCTTCATACTCGCGCTCTGCCTCATCAATCTTCCTTCTCTGCTCCCTCTCTTTCCTAATCCTCTCCCGCTCTGCTTCCCTTTCATATCTTTCAATTTCTCGTTCCTTTTCCCGTTTTAGATCTCGATCTCTGTCTCTGTCTCTGTCTCTGCTTCTCCTGTCAGACTTCCTACTCCTATCAGGTGAGCTTGTTTCAAGTCTGTCCTGTTCACTTGCTGTTTTGTTGTCACTAGTTGTCTCATCATCATTTTTATCTTCAGCTGCGCCTGCAGAAATATAAATAAGAAAATACCAACATTAACACTTGCATTTCAAGGATAGAGAACATGAAAATAGTCTGGTACAAAACATTACATATTATGGTAATTCTTCGATGGAAATTTTGTGCTATAAACATTGAAACAGTTCAATTTAATATTATGATGGATAAGGAACCTTTTGTAAAGATTCTTTTTGAAATAAATGCTATGATACAGGCACAGGACTTTTAATTCTTCGACGGAAATTTTGTGCTATAAACATTGAAACAGTTCAATTTAATATTATGATGGATAAGGACCCTTTTGTAAAGATTCTTTTTGAAATAAATGCTATGATACAGGCACAGGACTTTTAAATATCGTCATTCCATTAAAAATCCCTTATATTTCTACTCAACATAGATTTTTGTGATTGCAATTTTATTTTTTTAATTTATCTTCATTTATTTTACTAACAAATCTTATAATATTAAATGAATTGTTAATTAAATAGAAAATGAATATTATGTTCAATTGTGCATTTATCTACAGCATGCACATGTGTGCATATAAACCTATATGATTTATGTTATATATAATTTTGTATTTTAAATTTTGCATAATCAAAAGATACATTTCTAATTGCATCCTACTATTGCTATAATCTAATGAGAAATTTTGCATAATCACAACATACATTTCTAGTTGCATCCTACTATTGCAATAATCTAATGAGAAATTTCACATAATCACAATATACATGTCAAACATAATACATTGGATTATTGACCCATAAGAATCCAAATATTTACTTAAATCTGATATATATCATATATGAACTGAGGACCCAGCAAAAAAAATTATCAACTATTATCTGACAAAATATGAATTTCTTTTATTGCCTCCTCTGTCCCTCCCTCCCTCGTCTTAAATATGCTAGTGTGAAATTCTAATAAATAAAATATATGCCACATCAACTATTTGAGAGTTATGGAATGTGCCCTTACAGATTTAGCTAAAAATTGATAACATAATGAAAATGTTACATATATAATTAAAAAAATTGAAAAGACTGATCATAATAGAAAATCAGATATATATAACATATTTGTAACTATCCTGTAACTATTACATTCATTGCATGTAAAAAGTGGCCAGTAATAATAAAGAGCGACAAACCTATGGTCATATATTAACTGTAAATACTCACCTGGTCTCGTTATACCCACATCAGAGTCCCCATCCCTTGACTTAGTTGGAAATTCTGAGTTTGTATTCCCAGAACCATCTGCAGGTGTTTGTGGAGGCGGCGGAGGCAAAGGTTTGCTCTTCAACCTTTCTTCTATCATGCTAGTAAGCTTCTCCAAAGCCTCTTTGTCACCTTCCTTGTCTTCATCAGTCACAATCCCAAAGTTGGCAGGATCATTATTTTCTTTATTCCCCTTGTTGTTATCATTATTAGAGTCCGCCATAGAAGATTTTGGAGGTTCATTCTTTTCAACACCTATGGTCGTTCCATCCTCCTTGTCAGTCGCAGTAGCCTGATTTTCTTTCAGATTCTTTGAATTTTCAGTTTTCTTCTCAACATACCGCTCCAAATATTCTCTTGTTGCTTGATTAACATTTAGCTGTAATCATGCAATTAAAAAAAAGCACAAAGATCACTTATCAAAAAATAAACACAAACATATGCAGATGATAGGAAAACAAAGGAAAAAATAATGAAACATGTGCAAAGTCTAAATGCATTCAAAGGCTAGCCCGTATCTCTGTTGCTTCCCCTCCTTTTTTTCCTTTGACACAATGGTTTCCAAGTTTATGCTTAAAAGATTTCAAAGTTGATATAATATCAAATCCAAAACTCGTCGACCATAAATCTAACCTAAAGCCTAGATGCAAATGGAGTTTTCCCATTAGATGCAAGCAACAACATAGGAACATTAATATTTTGGATTACTTTAGAATCTATGTATACCTATACCGCAAAGCGATTATTATTAAGCATTTCCATTGTTAAAATTCCAGAAAGTCATTAACCTTGACAATTGCAAGGCATCCTGCTAATTTTTTGCTTAAATATTTCCCTTTAATTTTATGAAGATATTCATACATTCCAAATCATCTTTGAATCCCAATTTCTTCAGTTGTATAAACCTAGCTCTAATCTTTATGTAAATAAAGTGTTCTCTATTTGTTCTACAACATAACCACTTGCTTCTTAAACAAGTATGCTACAATACCTTGATTTTGGATAATCAAGCTCAAAATGGTGGAAGGAGAGAGCAGATTCCATTACTTGATAGTCAAATACTCTTTTCCATATCCTTACCTCACATGTTCCATCAAAATGGCAAAACTATATAACACACTCATGGTGAAAAATTCAAGACTTAAAATCTCCTGTAACTAAAGGGAAGGAGAAAAGACAAGAGAAGCAAAAATAAGGCACAATCGACTGAAGATTTTGTTGGTGTTCAACTCATCCCAATCTCCACCAAAAAATAGCAAACTCCCATCAACAAATGTATCTAATTTGAAACTAACTACATATAATTCAAAACCCTTTGCATAACAGTGGAATGTTAAAAATAAGAATCTAGAAAAATAATCATAAAATCTGATAAGTAGAGATCAAGGTATCCATATTCCATACATACCACCAGTTCTTGCCCATCAATATTAAATTTACTCAGTAAACGTAACGCACGGAGAACCCCTTCAGCAGATTCAAATTCACAAAAGCCAAAACCTCTAGGAGTCCGATCAGTGGGGTCTTCAGCACGTTTCCAACTCTTGACTGGTCCACAGAACTTGATAAAGTGCAAAGAATCAGACTTCACAATTTCAAACGTGAATCATGCATAAACAACACCCCAAGCAAAGCAAAAAAAAAAAAAGAAGAGAGACCAGGAATCATGAGGTATAAACAGATATAAACACAAGCAATAATGTACCCGAAGGAGAGAGAGAATAAAGTCATTCTCCACAGTAGGAGCTATCTTGCCAACATAAACAGTAGTTTGTGGTTTCTCTGCTGGTGTGATAGAAGGAACAGCCGGCCTGATGATGGGTGAGATAATTGGGCGAACACCAGGAATCCCTGGAACAAGAGGGCGAGATGCTGTTGGAAGCATGCCAATTGTTCCAGGTGGACGAGGAGGAAACATAGGGCGAACCATAGCTGGGTATGGAGAGGGATAGCGCTGAATTCCTGCAAAAATAAAAAACAAACATCTATGCAGACATGTCAGAGCAAGTCCACAAACTAAATACAGAAATAACTATGGTCCCCACAATAATGCATATATGTGAATAAGAATCCAAAATAATAATAATTAAATGCTGTTACCACACAATAAAAGCAAATTAGAGATGGCACCATACGCATGAAGCACACCAGCTGAATAGATAACCTGAGGGAGACATTAAGAAAATAGGATCGAGCTCATAAACATGGTTATGTGAAGTGAGCTTACCTCATGCATCGACTTGCAAAATAGTAGCCTTTTCAAACTATCCCATGCACCAATTGCAGGATTTTGACATTGAACAACATGAGATTTTGAACATCTCATACTCGCAAGGATTTAACAACACATGACTAGACTAATTAACTTTTGCCATTTTAATTTATCTCAACTGTTAGTGGTCAAATGCACAGCATGAAAACAACATAAAGAAGTACAAGAGAGGGAGGAAGAAAGATAGACTGTAATTGGAAGAACTTTGATACCTTAGAATACAAGCCAAGGAGCACTCAGTTGCTAACATGGTCTGCTGCTGGAAATTCATAGACCCATGAAAGGGAAAGAATCCTTATAACTACCAGAAAGTAGCCTACTAAAATAAACATGGCATAACCAGACATAAATTTAAAACGACATATGGAGCAATATGATTGTGCAAATTATGATTTATTATTTAATTGGTAAACTCCAAATGCTGATTTTAGTGCAATAAAAAGAATTATTTCAGTTAGATTGTTTATTCTAAATACAATCAAAGAAAACCAGGCAAATTCGTGCATACCAAAAAAGGAGTTGTAGTAGAGGGAGATACTCTCTTAAGCAATATGAAGCCTTCCAACCTTTCCCACCGTATTCAATCAAGAAACTGTAGGAGAAAACATCCCGTCATCGATGCCCCTTTTCTAAATCTCTCCAAACCCCTCGTTAACAGACTTTTCCCCATCAAAACATACAAATAACCTCATTTATTTAAGACTAATATCCACGAATTGTAAGTAACCTATGCAGCCTATCAGTATTTCAGATGAACATTCAACAAACAATAGCTACTAATAAACGAGATTCAAATAAATACAGGCTTAAAGCAATTCAATAAGTAAAGGAGAGACGAGAGAGAATAAGGAAAGGAATAACCCACCGGGAGGTGGCATAGTCCCTTGAGGAGCATAACCATTTGGCATAGGCGCGTAGGGTCTCAAAGCCGGATTTGGAGGCTGACCTGGTGGAACTTGATACGGCATCATAGGAGGTGCCACAACCCCCCCTCCAGGAGCACCAGAAACCATAACCGGCGGAGCACTTACGCCAGGCGGCTGCACACCAACGCCAGGGTTTTGATAATTCGGCAACGGAGAGAACTGCGGAACAGGACGGAAAGACTGGGCCAGAGGAGCCACAGGGACTCCTGAAATTGAAGGCGGCGCGTAGGATGCGAACAAATGTACAGGTGGAGATACTAAAGTTGGGTTGGGATTAGGGTTAGGGTTAGGATTAGGATTTACTGTGGCAGGAGTTACGGATTGTTGGTGTGAGTGCGGCGGCGGCGGCGGCGGCGGCGGCGGTGAAGGGTCAGATGTTGGATCGGTCTGAACGGTCGGGTTAACGGGTTCAGGTTGATTAGAATTGGGGTCTATCTTAGTCTTAGAAGGAGAAGAGGGAGGGTCAGCCATGGAGAGAGAGAAGGAGAAAAAGGATCTGTAAATTTCAGTGAAGGGCCAAGCGATTAATTTTATGTCGTGCCCTAAAAGTGGAAGCTTACTGGTTTTTGCTTGAAAGGAATTAAGTTCTGTAATGGATGAAAATATTAATGATGATGAAAAATAGACGGTCGAGATCTTTTTCTTGGCTTTTGTTTTGATTTTCTCAGGTAATCAAGGTACAGAGGCCAGGGGTGAATGGGAGTACCTTTATAACGTATACCCCTATATCTCAGGGGTGTGAAAAACAAAAAAAAAAAATCAAAAATAGAATCAAATCAAATTTTATTTAATAGACTCTTTAATTCATATTTTAATATATTTAATTTAAATTAATTTTTTTTTTAAATTTAAAATAATTAAACTGACTGAATTATATATATATATATATATATATATTTAAAAATATATATCTTTAATAATTATTTTAATATATTTAATATTATATATATAAATATATATCTTTAATAATTATTTTAATATATTTAATATAATATTATAATATTTTTAATTTTATTTTTATGGGCCATGCGCTTAAAAATTGAAATCAATTAAGAAAAATAAAAAAATATAAATATGTATAATATAATATTAATATTAATAATATATATTGTATTTTTATGGGCCAAGTACACATAAAAAAAGTTTTCTTAATTTGTATAATATTATACATAATTATTAATATATTTTTTATTTTTTAATTTTAAATATGGTGGATCCCATAAAATTATAATATTACGGGCATATCAATTAAGCATTCATTTAAAGGTGATAATTTTTTTCCCCTCTTAAATTAATAGAAAAATTACATTATCCATTTTGTTTAAAAAAGTTCCACATATCCTAAATAATAAAATGCTAAAATTATATAGTACTTTTTTTTATATTTTCACTAAAAGAGAGCAAATAAACATATTAATTCATCAATAACTGATGCTTAACGATAAACACCATCGACTATTGCAATCTTTAAAATTTATCATTTTTATATATTTATTCTCATAATTAATAATAAAATTTAAAAATAAGAACTTAATCCTTACTTCTTCTTTTTTATTTTTTTTATTTTACGAGGATTACTACAGCTCGATTTGATAATGTTTTAATAAAATTTGATTTTTTTTTTAATTCAAGGTGAAGCAATCCAATTATCTTAGAAGAGTGTATTCAATTTAAAGTTTTAAATTTTTTTATATATTTAAAAAATTATGGTGTATTTAATTCATAATTTTAAAAATTTTAAAAGTAAAATAATATTTAATTAAAACTTTTAAATATTTCTAAAATTTGTAGAAATCAAGGGGTATTACAGAGACTTTAAAAGTTTATTGATATTCAAAAAGTCATTAATTTTTAAAGAAATAAATTTTTAAAAATTTTGAATGATTTTTTATATGTTTGTACTAACAAAATCTCTTTAAAATTTTCCTTCACTTCTTCTCAAAATTTTAAAAAAATTTGGATAATTTTTATTTTCTATATGCTAACAGGATAAATAACCAAATAAAACAAAAAAATTATTGTAAATAATAAATTTATTTTTAAAAATTATTAGTTTGAAAATATATATAGGCTATATAATAGTTGAAAAATGTTTTATTTGTTTTTATTGTTATATTATTTCATAACTTCCTTTTTTATTAAATAATATGATTAATAATTTAAATTTCTATATTAGCATATATATATATATATATATATTGACGGGGAGACTAGTATAAAAATAAATTATAATTATTATTATTATTTATATAAAAAATAATAATTTTATATTTATATTTATATACTTTTGTTTGAAACAATATTTATATATCATTTTTTAAGTATAAAAAATTATTTTTTAATAATACATTATATATGAAATATGAGTTTTACTAACTATTATATATTAAAATTTAAATATAAAGAAAATTTTAAAATCCTCTCTATACTTACTATTTGATTTATTTTTTATTGTGATTTTTTAAAATTTTTACATAATTTTAAGTATTTAAAAAATAATTAAACATAAATATTTGGTAATTAATAAGGTATTTAATATTAGAGTTTAAGATTTATATTAATTTTTATTTAATAATCTTATTTAAACAAATTAAATGAAGAATATAAAATAAAATAAAATATATATAAAAAATAAAATAGTATAATACTTTTAATATATTATAATATAATTATTTTGATTATATTCTTCATAATTCTTTATTTATTTTATTGAATATATTATAATTGATAATTTGAATTTTTATATTAATATATAAAGTTAAAATAAAAATATTGAAGGCGAAACCGAATAATAATAAAACATACAATAACTTTATATTAATATATCTTTTTGTTTATAATAATATTTATATATTTTTACCTCTTTATAAGGCATGAAAATTAATAAAAAAATATTTTTAATAATAATGTCACGACCTATCTCGGAGGTCGTGACGGTCCTAGGGTACGGGTGATGCATAAGCGACCAGTACCGCGTAGAACCCAAATGACAACCTAAATGATATGCAACAATCAAATATAACCCAATTAATTTTGAAAATGCTGAAGAAAATTCAACAGCACCTCCT
>CANXYC011102766.1:0-17747 GCA_948193065.1 Aleurites moluccanus | reverse complement strand
TTTATTTATAATATTTAATAACCAATTAGAATTTAGGAAAATAAAATTTGAACAAAAAAATAAAAAGTAAATTAATTTAGTTTTGATTGTGTCTTTATTATTTTGAATGAAATAAAGCAAATGAATTTGATGGATATACCTCCATTTGGCCATCCACCTAGCCTATTTCATCATTATTTATATATTTTTTTTAATTATTTTAATTATTGATCTAATTTTGACTAGTTTCTCAAAATTTATAAAATTGTCATTTTCCTATTCTTATTCTTCTATCTTTTTTACTTCTCTATTTAAGCATTTAAATTTTATTAATTTCACTTAATTATATTTTTAAACATCCATTATTCATCAAATTTTAGGTATGTGAAGAAAAATTGAACAAAAGATTGTTTTAGAATTTATTAAAAATCTAATACCAAAGGGTGTTCAAACCTAGGTTTTCTAAGTTTTCCTTTTAAGTCTTTTAATGGATTTAATTATTTAACACTCTTTCTAATTCCATTTAATCCTCTAATTATTTTTTTCATGCTACTAATCTACCCAACTTAGGTTAACCATAATTAATTCTAAGCAATGCACCTTTTAAAATCTATGAAAAAAAATTAACTGTCGATACTCGTTTCTTGTAACTACCTTTAATCATTTTAAATTTTCAATTAGGGTTATTACATCCATACCTATCAAAAGATACATCTCATATAAATAAAGAACAAGGGACAATCCATAAATATGTCAATATAGATATTAAAATAGTATCATCCTCAACATTTAACTACGGAGCTCTAG
Organism: Aleurites moluccanus; assembly: GCA_948193065.1. NCBI lineage: Eukaryota > Viridiplantae > Streptophyta > Magnoliopsida > Malpighiales > Euphorbiaceae > Aleurites > Aleurites moluccanus. Next base: position 16,961 of record CANXYC011102766.1, on the reverse strand, counting down.
TGTATACTTCTCATACATATATAATTACATTAATACAAAATATAGTTCATCGAAAAAATTACATAGAGTCTTCTTGAAGAAAAAGTTCGATAAGCTATGTCTTCTATATTAGCTCCCTCTCGAGCTACACTATTACCTGAAATCCATAGAAGAGGAGTGAGCCTTCAACTCAATAAGATATAAATATGCAATACATAGGTTAAGCCAAAGAACTTAGGTATGAAAGTATCATTGGGTTATACTTGCAAGGAACATAAGTGTTCACAACTAAATAGCACTATCAAACAAATCATAAGATAAAATTGTAATAATTATAATACATCTGTAGCCCTGCTACCTTATCATGTCACATATATTTAGCCGAGTATATGCCTAGAGCTCATGGTCCCCTCTAGGTGGAACACTGATAAAAACCCTATCAGTTGGGCTCCCAAAGTGCACATTGGACCAATGAATTTACTCTCATTAGAAAAAATGTTCTATACATATGCATATCATAAGAACATATAGCTTATATTTTTCAAAGAATTACATTGGTCATAAGACCATCAACATATGAATATGAATTCATTCAAATTAGCAATTAGGTTTCATATGAGCTTGGTCCAAAGAAAGATAACCAAGTCATTCACAATAATTAAAGTGATTTCATGGAATAAGTTATCATTAATTTAATAACATCATGGAAAATTCATTGAATAGGCAAATAATACAATATTTCATAATATGGATATTGAATACATATACATTGGGAAGAATTGTGCAATCAATTCGAAGAACAACATGCATGTGCAATATTTATATTTACCTCAAAGTAAATTATCCTTGTAAATCCCTCAATTACTTAAGTCTACCATAATCTTCCCTTGAGCTCTCCTCTAATATGTCGAATCTCCAATACTCAAAATTTGGGTTTTACCCAATGATGCTCATACATGATAAATTCTTATGATTCTAATCATCTTTTAGAATCCTAACATATTTTCTAACATTAATTTAATCACTTATTAAAGAAATGTAGAAGATTGGGATAAATAACTACTATTCACCCAAAAACCTAAATCCATTATTCTTTCTTATAATCCATAATAAATGCCAATTGATAATCTTAAACATCTATACTTAACTTATATTCATCTATTCTAACCATGTATTAACTTATCTTAACTTAGAATTGAGTTTTGGAACAAATACCTTGAAATGGAGAATTCTTGAGAAGTTGAAATCTTAGTGTTTCTTGGATGTTTGATTCTTGTTTCTTGTATCAATGGAGCTAAAGTAATAATTAGAATAGAGAATTTAATTATTTTTAAGGGTAGTTGAAGAGTATTTATGAATTAGAGGGAGAAAGGGATGAAATAAATAAAATCTGAAAAATGAATAAATGGGGTCAGGTATTTATAAACCCATGTCTTCACGCCCGTGAAGAAAGGCTTCACGGACATGAAGGCCACTATTTACATTTAATTTCGAAATATGTTCACAGCCATAAAGAGATGTTTCATACCTATGAAGGCAAATCTGAGGATCTGGCAAATTTACACATAAAATTTTATCATGGTGGTGAATGATATTTCATGCCAATGAAGGATGATTCACACCCGTGAAGACATACCTCACACCTATGAAAGGCTTGCTGGTGAGAACTTCTCATGTTTCCCCATTTCAACTTATCCAAACTCAACAAACTTATACTTAATCATGATTATTACCTCAAGTTCAATTATCTCTTGACATATACACATTCTAAAAGTAATTTATGCACAATATGATAAAAACTAGCTTATCTATCATGCACGTATACTCATACCCATGCTAAAATTCATAAAGAATAATAAGTGAGCACATCTACTATAATCATTCCAAATATTGGGTGTTATATTGAGTAAGGAGAGAGCTTGTCCTAGTGGCATGTGATCTTCTTATGAAGGAGGACAACTACTAATTGGCATACATTAGGGGTCTTAGTAAAGCAAAGGTGCTGGACTATGAGGGATGACCTAAGAATCCTTCACTAAACTCTTTAATTACTCTTCAATCTACTACTTTGCTCACTTTTGGTTGGTCAATTAAGACCGCTGATCGTGGCTTATTGGAGAAGCTCATTGATTGTGAATGCTGCTTTGCACCAATTTTTGTTTTTTGCTTTTATTCATTTTTTTTTATTTTTTAGGTTATTGGAGAAAGAATATGTCACATCCAATTTTTGGGATGTGACGGTCCTAGGGCATAGGGAAGGCATAAAGCCACCCACACCCGTAAAACCCCTTACTTATTAATTTACAGAAAAACTGTCAAAGTTTTCCCTATATTTTTCATACTAATCCCGACCCAAAACAGGGTCTTTTAAAAAATATATATAGCCTCTAGAAAAATTGCACTCCCAATAAAACTCATTATACCCTCAACTCCAATACACCAAAAATACATAGAAACACTTCCATAATTATTCACATAACCTTCACTAGATTCATTATAATTTAGATTCAATATTTACATTTCAAAGTATTCATTGATTAAGTGTTTACAAATTTATATGGAAAAATCTAAGCCAAAAACATGGAGCTGAATTCTAGAATGGTTACAGTGTCCAAAATATCCCAAATCATACATAGATATTGTAGGTTCCCAGCGAAAGGAAGAAAGAGAGCTGGAACCATCACTATCTAAATCGCTCTTGTAAAAAAAATAAACCACAACGATGTGAGTATAACTCAGTGAGTAAAATACATATATCATGCTTATAAGGTCAATTCTTTTCAATATTAAAGAAAGGCTAAAAATATATATTTGAGAATATTGGTTTACAATAAATAGATAGAGATGATGTCAATAAAGAATATGGAACACGTAGATCATTACTTAATGAATCAGTGAGTTAATAATAATAATAATAATAAGTATGACAAAAAAATTTGGGTTCATATAATCCACATAGAAAAGCTACATATCTTAGTAGCAATCAATCAATTTGAGCATAAGGTTGATAAAACCTAATGATCAGGACCTTACCCCCTCCTAGCTAGGATCCACATAGAATACTCATTGTGCACAATGCCGATGTAATAAACCCTACCCCATTGGTGGGCCTATCTGTCATAATCATATCATTATAACAATAGGATTTGCGTAAAATAGCCATATAACAAATAATCACATTTAAGATTCTATATTAATAATCAAGAGTCAATGTTACAAATATTCAAGTAATGAAGATAATTGAAGAAGTTGATGTAATTCATATACACACACACACACACACACACACACACACACACACACAGATATATATATATATATATATATATATATATATATATATAATCAAATTTTTGCAAAGCCAATTTAGAATGGAATAAAAGTTCAAAGTAGAAGGATTCAATAATTTCAATGGAGTAAGACAAAGCAGTGATATATGTACTTTACTAACCTCTAAACCAAAATATGCCAACTATTCTCTTCCTCAATAAACCAAGGCAATGGGGATGCTCCAACTCTTCATCATCTTTTTCCTTATTTTTGAAAGTTATATATTCAAATTAAATTTCAATTTAAACTTCAATTAGTATGAAATTATTTTAATTAAATTCTAAGAAAAGAAATTTTACATTTCCCCCCAAATCATAGGGTTCTGCTAGAATTTTCAATGCTGGCAGCCTAGGTTCACCTAGTCATATTTTGAGTTATAATTATTGAATTCTTGTAATTATTTTTTTCACTAAAACTAGACATATTAATCTAAAATATATTCAAAATTGAGACTATTCTGATCATTACACGATTTATAGTGAATTTTTAAACTCTGCCCTGTACCCTTGCAATATCTGTTCGGGCATACTCTAAACTTTTTATTATATCTCAAATTATAGATGTTTAATTGTAAAAAAGTTTCACAAAAATTTAAAAAACATATAAATTAACATGTTTCATGTTTTTCACTTTTATCAATTCGGAGTTTAAGGACCTCATATCAACAGAATTCAGTAGTTTATGTTCTATTTATCAATCAATCGGGGCAGATTATACTCATGACCTAATATCTCATAAACCACAAATCCAATTGCTAAACCATTTTACAACCTTATATATAAGACATAAATGAACACTTTTTATGTTGAACACTTCTTCCAATTCTATATCTATCATTATGTACAATAAAAATACAGTAGTATTTTTTAATAACCCTAATTCTAAATTAGTCTCTGTTTTTACTTAATAACTATTTCTTCACTTCGAATTTTACAAATTCCTTTTACATAAATCCAATTAATATATTTTTATACAACTTTTATGTTTTTGCTATCCTTAAATTCAATCATTACATTTTGAATTACTGCCTATAAGTTAATGCCTTAAAATAATTTTTAAAATCCACTTAAACCCTAGCTCATCTTCAATCTCTTTAGCTCATATAACTCAAATATTTACCAAATCAAACCATAGAATTCTTAAATACAATAAAAAATTGAAGTTGAAGGCACCTACCTTAAGTTAAACTCTTGGATTTCCATCTTCTTTGATCCCTCCAAATAGTTTAGATATGAAATCTATCAATCTTTCTTCATCATCCTTCTTTCCTTCTTCAATGTTTCCTATCTTATTTTGAAAACTGCCTTAAAATAGTTTTCAAAATCCACTTAAACCCTAGCTCATCTTCAATCTCTTTAGCTCAAATAACTCAAATATTTACCAAATCAAATCATAGAACTCTTAAATACAATTAAAAACTGAAGTTTAAGGCACCTACCTTGAGTTAAACCACTTGGATTTCCATTTTCTTTGATCCCTCCAAATAGTTTAGATATGAAATCTATCAATCTTTCTTCATCATCCTCCTTTCCTTCTTCAATGTTTCCTATCTTATTTGGTTTGGTTTCTTTAGAAAGGGTTAGGGTAATATTTTGATTGTTTTCTCTACATATGGTTCGACCTTCCTCCTTTGAATAGCTTTCCTCTTCATCTTTTTTTATATCCATCAAAAGCTAACTTAAAAAGAAATGAAGATAAAAATAGAATTTTCTAGATTTTACTTATTTGTCATCTTTTCATTTAACTTGATAAATCAATTAATTATTTCCTATCAAATAAAATCCTCTCCATCGGTGGCCCAAAATAAGGTCTTATTTATATTTTGACCCCAAAACTTTATGTAATTTATTATGTCTATTCTGTTTAGATTTAACTTTAAGTGTGGGGAGTGAAATTCCTTATTTTGGATTATTCTATCATTTAAAAATGGTGTTGGGTCGATTATGGATCCCATATAATGGATTTTCAAAATTACCCCCCAAAGTTGCCATAAATTACGATTTTGCCATTACTCTTATTTTCAGTATTCCAAAATATTTTTCAACTCTTTCTTTTTACCATAATTTCACATAAAATTAACTAACTTAATCCTTCCAGGTCTAGGTCAGAAATTCTTAAATTAGTCGAATTTCTATTTCTCCGGCAATGTAATTAACACCGATATTTTCCAGGACAGTATCACAAAAGTGACCCAGTCGAGATTCAAAAATTTCTGAGTATTACACTCTACCATTCTCTATATACTTCAGTAATTAATTGAGTATATTCATACTTTAATTAATAACATATCAGTTACTATAATTTATTATATCCATCTACTGTCTACTGTTCTATCTCACTGTCTACTGTTTTGTTTGCTGGGGAATTACATTCTATCCCTCTTAAATAAAATTTGTCCTCGAATTTTAAAATATACTTACCTTAAGATTAAAAGAATGGAAGATATTTCGATCGCATATCAGATTCACTTTCCCAGGTACACTTTTCTATATTATGGTTTCTCCATTGCACCTTTACCATTAGGATTTCTTTATTCCGCAATTGCTTTACTTGCCGATCGATTATTTTGATAGAAATCTCCTCATAAGATACCACATCCACAACCTAGGATTGAAGTACATGCGTCGAATCCGGTAGATACTTCCTCAACATAGACACATGAAAGACCGGGTGTACATGACTTAAACTCAGAGAAAGAGCTAATCGATAGGAAATATTTCCCACTCGATCCAACACTTCGAAAGGGCCCAAATATCTTGGTGAGAGTTTCCCATTTTTGCCAAATCGTATCACTCCTATCATCGGGAAAATCTTCAGAAATACATGATCATCAATTGCAAATTGCACATCTTTCCACTTTGGATCAGCATAACTCTTTTGCCGACTAAATATAATCTTCATTCTTTCTTTAATAATCGGCACTTTCTCTATGGTTTCTCTGATCAAATCTTGTCCCTCAAGTTGTTTATCCCCTGGTTCCACCCAGCACATTATATATCTGCATTTACAGCCATATAAAGCTTCATAAAGCGCTATGCCAATAGTGGAGTGGTAACTATTGATATACGCAAATTTCACCAAAGGCAAGTAGCGATCCCAACTGCCTCCAAAATTGAATACACACAATTGAAGCATATCCTCCAGTGTCTTAATAGTTGTTTCAAACTGGCCATCTGTTTATGGATGGAATATTATACTGAAATGCAGCTGTGTACCTAAAGTTTCCTGGAATTTCTACCAAAACTGTGATGTAAGCTAAAGACCTCTATCCAAAATAATGGATATTGGTATCTGATGCAGCCTCACAATTTTATCAGTCTAGAGCTGTGCATATTGAGTTGCTGAATAAATTGATTTAACTTTCAGGAAATGAGCTTACTTAGTGAGTCGATCCACAATTACCCAAATAGACTCATACCCTTGAAAAGTCTTTGGTAATCCTACTACGAAATCCATAGTAATCTGTTCCCATTTCCACTTAGGTAACTCTATTTGTTGTCTCGAAAGTTTCTGATGCTCAAATTTCACTTGCTGACAGGATAAACATTTAGACACATAATCAGCAATCTGCTTTTTCATTCTCGGCCACCAGTAAGTATCTTTCACATCATGGTATATTTTGGTTGCTCCTGGATGCACAATATATGGTACATGGAGCATTTCTTTTAAAATTCTTTCTCTCAGCCTATCCACATCCGGTACACATAGTTGATACCCTAATTTCAGTGTCCTGTTGTCCAATGAAAAATCAGGAGCTTTCCTTGCTGAAAAATCTTCTTTAAGCTTGACTAGTTGAGCATCTTTATCTTGTGAGGTTTTAATTTCATCAATCAATATAGGCCTTACCTAAAAATGAGCAATTAAAGCTCGAGACTCAGATATCTCCAGTTGTACTCCCATATTACATAACTCCTTCAATTCCCTCACTAATGATCTTCGTTGTGCTATAATATGTAATAAACTTTCCATTGACTTTCGGCTTAGGGCATCTGCAATCACATTAGCTTTCTTTGCATGGTACAGAATCTGACAATCATAGTCTTTTACTAATTCCATCCATCTTCGTTGCTGCAAATTCAGATCTTTTTGCTGCGTTATGTACTGAAGACTTTTATGATCAGTAAATATCTCACAATTTTCACCATAGAGGCAGTGTCTCTAGATTTTTAATGCAAAGACAACTGCTGCCATTTCAAAATCATGAGTGGGGTAGCTCAATTCATGCTTCTTTAACTAACGAGAATCATAAGCAATAACTTTCCCATGCTACATAAGTACACAGCCCAGACCCAGTCGTGATGCATCACAATACACGGCAAATCCACCTGAACCCAAAGGCAAAGCAAGTACAGGAGCAGTAGTGAGATAAGTTTTGAGTTTCTGAAAACTCACTTCACAAGTGTCATCCCACTAAAACTTTAATTTGGTCAACGGAGCAACTATATGGGAGAAATCCTTTACAAATCTCTAATAATACCTAGCCATACCCAAGAAACTTTGAATCTCAGTCACATTGGTAGGTTGAAGCCAATTAGCTATAGCCTCAACCTTTTTAGGATCCACCTTGATTCCATCCTTATCAATAACACGTCCTAGGAAACACACTTCATTCAACCAAAACTCACATTTAGACAATTTTGTATTTAATTGGTATTCCCTCAATGTTTGCAATACCATTCTCAAATGCTTTTCATGCTCTTACTGACTTTTAGAGTAGATAAGCATATCATCAATGAAAACAATGACGAACCTATCCAAAAATGGTTTAAACACCTGATTCATCAGGTCTATAAAAGTAGCTGAAGCATTGGTTAGACCAAATGGAAAAACCAAGAATTTATAATGGCCATATCTAGATCTAAAGGTTGTTTTCGGCACGTCCTCTTTTCGGATCCTCAACTGATGATAACCCGATCTCATATCAATTTTTGAAAAATGGCTAGCTCTCTGCAGCTAATCAAATAAATCATTTATCCTTGGTAGAGGACATTTGTTCTTGATAGTCACCTTATTCAACTGTCTGTAATCAATGTACGTGCAAAAAGTTCCATCTTTCTTCTTCACAAATAGTACAGGAGCTCCCTACGGTGAACTTCTGGGTCGGATAAAACCCTTATCAAGAAATTCTTGCAGTTATACTTTCAATTCTTTCAATTTTGAAGGATCCATTCTATAGGGAGCGAGGGATATAGGATTCATTCCCGGATATACCTCTATCTCAAATTCAATATCTTTTTCTGAAGGTAACCCAAGTAAATCTTCTGGAAACACATCAGGAATTCCCTGACCACTAGAATATGATCCACTTCTAGTAAAGTCATCTGAGTATCCACCACACTCGCCAAGTATCCCTGACAACCCTTTTTTAAAAGTCGTCTTATCCCAACAGCTGAAATTAAATTTTTCACCACATCATCCTTTTCACCTTGAAATACAAAACTGGCTTGCCCCTCAGGTTTAAATTCAACTCTTTTTCCGTGACAATCAATAATTACAAAATGAGTAGATAACTAGTCCATTCCTAGGATCACATCAATCTCTTGCACCGATAGTTCAATCAGGTTCACTAGAAGTGGTCTACCCTCAATATCAATTATACAGGAGTCATACACATGATTCACTCCTATGCCCTCACCCAGAGGTGTGGAAATCTCTAAGGGTATGTTCAGAATTCTACTACCCTTTTCCAATCTTTTTGTAAAAGATGGTGATACAAAGGAATGAGTGGCTCCCGAATTAAATAAAACTTTAGCTAATTTATTTTGTATTGGGACCATACCAATTACAGTAGTATTAGAGGCACGGGCCTCCTATTGATTCAGAGCAAACACTCTACCCTATCCTCTACCCATTGGTGTTTGTGTTGCACTCTGACTAGTTCTTTGTCCTTGCCTCTACCAGAACTACCCCAATTACCATTCTTGTTCATTTGAACTGTAGGCTGAAAACTAGTGGTCGCACTCCTGTGATTACCCATCAATGGACATTCTTTTATAAAATGCCCCTATTGGCCACACCTCAAACAAGCACCGGTATTCCATCTGCAGGGTCTTGAATGTCTCCTACCACACCGAGTACAAGTAGGAGAACTCTGTGTAGGCCAATCTAAGCCAGCACTGATATAGTGTACTCTGGAGGCTGAAGATGCCACATCAAATCGACTTTGATTCCTACTATAACCCACTGTAGACTGTCTCTGAACAGGCCGAGAACTCACATCAGTAGACCCAGATGGTGCTCTGCTACTACCTCCTCTACTATAACCACTTTGGCCTATGCTTCCTCCTTTCTTTCTCTGCTCTCTTTCTATCTTATCTTCCTTATATTTTGCTTTCTTCTGTTTATCCTTATCAATGAGCTTTGTCAAGGAGGTAAATTCTATAGTCACAAGGGAATTATGCAATGGAGCATGTAATCCCTGTCTGAACCGATTTATCTTAACTACTTCAGTTGGCACAATACTCTTTGCAAATTTACTCAGCCAGATAAATTCCTTGGCATACTCAGATACACTCATGTTCTTCTTTTTTTAATTGCTCAAACCATGTAATCTGACTCTCTCGCTCACCCTTAATAAGGAACTCATCAATCATACTCTGTTTAAACTATTCCCAAGATGAAGGATCCTCACCATATAACAGATCCTCGACATGCTGCTCAAACCAGCTCCAAGCATTTTCTTTCAGTAATAGCCCCACTAACTCAATAGCCCTAGCATCTGAATATGGTAGTTTTCTAATCACTTTTTCCGCTTGATCAAGAAAAGCACTAGGCTCATCTCCTTCTTCCCTTTGGAACTTTGGCAAACCAAATTTAAGGAAACTAAACATTGTCACTCCACCCTCCTCAATAACACCTCTGGCAACCTGCCTGGGAATTAATCCACCCTGAGGAACTGGTGGTGGTACTGGCACTGGTGGAATAAGTGTCGGAATGGGATCTTTCCTGGCTTTTCTAAGTTTTTTGTTCTCCCTTCTCAACTGCTCAATTTCTTGTCGTAGAGTTTCCTCATTCCCCCTTTTTCTAACCCTGGGTGACTCAACATATTCCTCTCTATCTGAAGCAACATTAGAGGCTACCTCTATCTCCATCGGTATAACAATCGAAGGAAGATTAGCTCAACCCCTACCTCTTCCTCTATCGCGGCCTCGGCCTCTACCTCTGCCTCGCCTAGGTGGTATATTTCACTAAAACATTACAGAAAAATCTATCAATTATTAGTTAACACAAAAAACAAACACATAACTGCAATTGACGAAATAGAAATTCCTAAGCTCCATGATTTTCTTATAATTTATATCAGTTAATTATCGTGAAAATATTTTAATATTTTATTTCATGCTCTGATACCAATTTTATCACATCCTACTTTTGGGATGTAACGATCCTAGGGCACAGGGAAGGCATAAGGCCACCTACACCCATAAAACCCTTACTTATCAATTTACAAAAAAACTACCAAAGTGTTGTCTATATTTTTCATACTAATCCCGACCCCAAACCGGGTCTTTTAAAAAAAATATAGCCAACAGAAAAATTGCACTCCCAATAAAACTCATTATACCCTCAACTCCAATACACCAAAATGTATAGAAACACTTCCATAATTATTCACATAACCTTCACTAGATTCATTATAATTTAGATTCAATATTTACATTTCAAAGTATTCGTTGATTAAGTGTTTACAAATTTATATGGCAAAATCTAAGCCAAAATCATAGAGCTGAATTCTAGAATTGTTACAATATCCAAAATTTCACAAACCATACATAGATATTGTAGGTTCCCAGCGAGATAAAGAAAAAGAGCAGGAACCATCACTATCTAAATCGCTCCTGTAAAAAAAATAAACCACAACGATGTGAGTATAACTCAGTGAGTAAAACACATATATCTTGTTTATAAGGTCAATTCTTTTCAAGAATAAAGAAATGCTAAGAAGATATATTTGAGAATATTGGTTTACAATAAATGGATAGAGATGATGCCAATAAAGATTATGGAACACATAGGTCATTACTTAATGAATCAGTGAGTCAATAATAATAATAATAAGTATGACAAAAAAATTTGAGTTCATATAATCCACATAAAAAAGCTACATATCTCGGTAGCAATAAATCAATTTGAGCATAAGGTTGATCAAATCTTATGACCAGGACCTTACCCCCTCCTAGCTAGGGTCCACATAGAATACTCATTGTGCACAACGCCGATGTAGTAAACCCTACCCCATCGGTGGACCTTTCTGTCATAATCATATCATGATAATAATGGGATTCACATAGAGTAGCTATATAACAAATAATCACATTTAAGATTCTATATTAATAATCAAAAGTCAATGTAATAAATATTCAAGTAATGAAAATAATTGGAGAAGTTCATGTAATTCATATATATATATAATCAAATTTTAGCAAAGCCAATTTAGAATGGAATAAAAGTCCAAAGTAGAACGATTCAATAATTTCAATGGAGTAAGACAAAATATTGATATATGTACATTACTCACCTCTAAACCAAAATATGCCAACTATTCTCTTCCTCAATTAACCAAGGCAATAGGGATGCTCCAACTCTTCATAATCTTTGTCCTTATTTTTGAAAGCTATATATTCAAATTAAATTTCAATTTAAACTTCAATTAGTATGAAATTATTTTAATTAAATTCTAAGAAAAGAAATTTTATATTTCCCCCCAAATCTTAGGGTTTCTGTTAGAATTTCCAATGCTGGCAGCCTAGGTTCTCTTAGTTATATTTTGAGCTATACTTATCCAATTCCTGTAATTCTTTTTACCACTAAAACTAGACATCTCAAATATAACATATTTAAAATTGATACTATTCTATTTACTACACAATTTATAGTGAATTTTTAAACTATGCCCTGCACCCTTGCAACATCTGTCTAGGCATACTCTAAACTTTTCATTATAACTCAAATTATAGATGTTCAATTGTAAAACTATTTTACAAAAATTTATAAAACATATAAATTAACATGTTTCATTTTTTGAATTTTTATCAATTCAGAATATAAGGTCCTCATATCAATAGAATTCTATAGTCTATATTTTGTTTATCAGTCAATCCGGGTAGATTACACTGATGACCTAATATCTTATAAACCACAAATCCAATTACTAAACCCTTTTACAGAATTATATATAAGAAATAAATGAACACTTTGTATGTTAAACACTTCTTCTAATTCTGTCTCTATCATTATGTATAATAAAAATACAGTAGCATTTTTCAATAACTCTAATTATGAATCAGTCTCTATTTTTACTTAATAACTCTTTCTTCACTTTGAATTTTACAAATTCCTTTTACATAAATCTAATAACCATATTTATCTACAATTTTTATGTTTTTTTCATCCTCAAATTCAGTCATTAAAATTTCGGATTCGAGCCTATAAGTTACTACCTTAAAATAGTTTTCAGAATTCACATAAATCCTAGCTCATCTTCAATCTCTTTAGCTCAAATAACTCAAATATTTACCAAATCAAACCATAGAACTCTTAAATACAATTAAAAACTAAATTTTAAGGCACCTACCTTAAGTTAAACTCTTGGATTTCCATCTTCTTTGATCCCTCAAAATAGTTTAGATATGAAATCTATCAATCTTTCTTCATCATCCTTCTTTCCTTCTTCAATGTTTCCTATCTTATTTGGTTTGGTTTCTTTAGAAAGGGTTAGGGTAATATTTTGATTGTTTTCTCTACATATGGTTTGGCCTTCCTCTTTTGAATAGCTTTCCTCTTCATCTTTTTTTATATCCACCAAAAGCTAACTTAAAAAGAAATAAAGATAAAAATAGAATTTTCTAGATTTTGCTTATTTGTTATCTTTTCATTTAACTTGATAAATCAATTAATTATTTCCGATCAAATAAAATCCTCTCCATCATCATGGTCGGCCACCTAGCTTCTTTTCTAGAATGGGTGGATCCCACAACTTTAATTAATTGTACTTTGACTCGAAATTTTTCTTATTTGTATTTTGACCTCAAAACTTTTTATAATTCATTCTGTCTATTCTATTTAGATTCAACTTCAAGTGTGGAGAGTGAAATACCTTATATTGGGTTGTTCTATCATTAAAAAATGATTATGGGTCAATTATGGATCCCAGACAGTGGATTTCCAAAATTACCCCCAAAGTTACCATAAATTACGATTTTGTCATTACTCTTATTTTCAGTATTCCAAAATATTTTTCAACTCTTTTTTTTCACCATATTTTCACATAAAATTAACTAACTTAATCCCCTCAGGTCTAGGTCAGAAATTCTTAAATTAGCTGGACTACTATTTCTCCGGTAATGTAATTAACACCGGTATTTTTCAAGACGGTGTCACAAAAGTGACCCGGTTGAGGTTCAAAAATTAATGAGTATTACACTCTACCATTCCCTATATATTTAAGTAATTAATTGAGTTTATTCATATTTTAATTAATACCATATCAATTACTATAATTCATTATATCAATTTACTATCTACTGTTCTATCTCACTGTCATCTGTTATATTTGCTGAGGTATTACAGAATAATGAGAATAGGGATGAGAATATTTTAGATATTGATATTTTATTTTTTATTAATTTTTAATGAAATTTAATAAAAAAATATAGATGAAATGACTAATTTATTAACATAAATAAAAATTCAGAAACTATTTAAATAATTTGACATAAAAGAGTGATTTACTACATTAATTTGGTCAAACTTTAGAAACGAAATAATAATTTACTAAAAACTAAACAGCAATCGAGACTTTCTTTCACAAGTTTTATGGGCATTCAAAACTCAAGGGAAAGAATAATAGAAGTGAATGACAAGGGTAGGACGAGGTGAGATTTAGTAGAGGCAGAGTTAGAAGCCAAATAGAGATAGTTGGGAGAAAAATCAATTTCGGATTTGAATTTAGACTCAAAGTTTAATATGGATTGTAAAAAAAAATGGATAAATTAGCCCCTTATATATTATTTTTGGCTAAATTTGGGGGCATATTCAATCAAATTATCATTAATAGAGAATATATTTAGTAGAGTGAAATTATGAGATATTCTTCATATTTTTAAATTTGAAATCTCAAATAACATTTTCATTCATTTTTCTTATTTTTTCGTAAACCAAATGAAACTAAAATAACACTCGCAATATCCTAAGAGATAAATTGTTGCCCATAGATAATTTAATATTATGACTTAAAATTCTAATAGAATTTAGAAGAAGACTATTTTATATTTTGTATGTGAGAAATAATCCTCAATTAGATGGAGGATTATTTCCTTTGTAGAGTATAATTTTTATTTTAATGTTATTCCTATTTGCATGAAGATTTTTATTGAGTTAGGATTGATAGTGAGTAACATTATAAATAGGAGTATTATAAGTGGAGATTCTTTGGCTCTTGCCCAACTGTGTGATTGACTCTTGCCTAATAGTTGATTAGAGAGGGTTTTAGCCAAATATTATATGGTAGAATTATGAAGAGAGCTTGTAATTTTATCCGCCCAAAAATTATAATATGTTGATATAACAAATGATCCCTTCGAGGAACTGTGGATATAGGTTTATTGAGAGACTGATCCAAGTTAAATTTATTTGTGTTATTTTTCTTTTTCCTTAGCGTTGCACTTATAACTATGATTTTCCTTAATAAATGGTATCAGAGTTATTGATTCTTATTCTGAGTTCAAGAGTTATTTTTAGAAAAGAGAAAAATATTGAAGTTGAGATTTTATAAATGGAGAGAAGGATAAAGAATGAAGATACCTCAATTGGAAGTTATTGAAGAATCTGAAGAAGTTACAAAAAGAAAATGAAGAACAAGCTAAAAGTCGATGATGATGATGATGATTTTTCAACTGACGTGATTAACTTAAATTACAATGATGATGTGTTTTGATTGAGGTGAAGCTCTAATATGAAGTGTAGTAATTAAAGCCTATAAATATTTGAAGATTGTATAATTAAAAGATGTTGAGGCAAGGTTGAGATTATTGAAGATTGCAAGATTGTATAATTAAGAAATTTTGAGTTAAGGTGAAGATTGTTAGGACTATAACTCAAAATCCTAATAGAGCTTGGAAGAAAAAAATTTCATGTTTTGTGTATGAGAAATAGTCCCCATTTAGATTGAGAATTATTTCTTTTGTAAAATATAATTCTTATTTTAATGTTATTCCTTTTTGAATGATAATTCGTATTGAATTAGAATTAATAGTGAGTAGCATTATAAATAAGAGTATTATAGGAGGGGTTCTTTGACTTTTTCTTAAATATGTAATTGACTTTTGCTTAATAATTGATTGAAGAGGTCTTTGATCTAATATTATATGGTAGAATTATAGTAGTCACAAAGTATATGGGTAAAGTGCATTTGTAATAATATTGTGAGAAGGTTTATAATTTTGTCCAATCAAAATATTATAATATATTGATATAGTAAATGATTCCTACAAGGATCATAAATATAGGTCTATTAAAAAATTAAATAATTATATATATATTTGTGTTATTTTTTTTCTTATTATTATGCTTATAACTTTGATTTTTCCTAATAAATCAAATACATCAAATCAAGAGATAAATTAATTCCCAAATAATGATTTAATTGAATGCACCAAACGCCGCATATCTATAAGAAGTATCGATTTCTTTCATTTTTCTTGTTATGAAACAAACACCTAGAAGAATAAGAAGAATTTTTGAGAAAAAAAAAATCGAACTTCAAATTTTTTTTTTCTTTCATTTTTTCTCACATTCCCATGAACCAAACACACAAACAAGAAATGGGTATTGAAAATTGAATTGAAAAAAAATTACTTGGTGACAACGCTGTCACAGCCCAACTTGGGAGCCATGACGGTCCTAGGGTACGGGTGATGCCAATGCTACCAGTACCGCGAAGAACCCATAATTCTATACTAAAATGGCATGCAAAAACAAATAAACATAAAACAGCTTAGAAAAATTTAATAAAAATCGGGCAGCATCTCCTTTATTTAAGGAGCATGCCCTGCTGCTAAAGCACAACATAAACCCAATATAAGCACTTCTATAAACAACCTCAATCATCTCAATTAATCATATCCCTCTGGATCTCCATAATACCACAATTCTATCAATTACTCAATATACAACACCATATCAAATATGAATAACTATATAAATATTAGTACTAACTTTTACTCCAAACATTCCCATATACAAGCTATAATGCAGAACATAAATAATATACATGCTAACTAATTACAGTACCATGGACCATTTATCTATATACTTTATTTACAAAAGAAAACTTTGAAATTAGAGTTTACGTAAAAACTAAGCTTCCAAGGCGAAGAAGAAAGCCAATGGAGCACGCGCCTCACCGCTAACCTGAAAGAACAACCACTAAAGGGAGTGAGTATAAAAATATACTCAGTGAATCCAGAGTGCAGGAAGAAATACAATAATAGCAATGTATAAAGAAAGGTTCATAATAGCTAGCAAGCTCAATATCTTAGAATCAATAACGGAAAGATAATAAGAATGAAACTAAGCCAATTCACATATGATATCACAGGATAATACAGAATTATATTTCATAATCTTTATTTATGTTAAGCACTTTATTTCCA